>DWPO01000014.1:0-11109 GCA_018251755.1 Morvina fissimacula | reverse complement strand
TAATTAGGTACATTATGCAAATGTATATCCAGAAATTTTGAATGTAACGAATATTTCTCAAAAACCGTAAACAGTTTTAAACTGTTTGCTTTTGATCAAGATCTTGATCAGATTTTCTTGCTTAATTTCGATCCTTTGCCTAGCATAAAATCCTTTGTCTAGCCATGTAACGACCACGTTTACCATTTAGACACATAGCTAAAATTGTTCAGTAGCATGTTCATGATAACAAGAGATGCAAATCATTTAGCTATGTAATATACCTTACATCATCAATGTTCATGTATTTGTCAAACACTCAAAAATAAAGTAGTGAAAACATACCGTGCTCACCCACGCAAATCCCACGGACAATCAGCTAAACTAAATGGTCAAAACTTGTGAAATCACCATGGAACAGAAATATTAGAGTTACATATTACACTACGCTAAGAATTAATACTTTAAAATACATATAATCAGACATCAAACTTATCTGTTTTTTTGGCTCCATTAATCATTTTTCTCTCCTCTCCTCTATCTTTATATTTATCTACTGGAGTAGAAATCAAATCCATTATGAATTTAGATAGCTAATGTATTTTATACTCATTATGTATCCATAGTACCCAACAAGGATCCTAATATGCATGCATGAAAGCATGAGAGTGCGCAAAAGTGCAATGAAAAGGTCAATAACAAACATAAAGAAGGTAAATGTGGATCTCATCTCTCGATGGAACATACGAGTAGGTTGAATGCAACTTCATCTTTGAAATAATGGTTTAAATGTATGTCTCAAGATGTAGATAGATAGCTAATGTTTTAGTAGATAGATATATGGCAATATTAAGTACGTGAATAAATAAATACCTAAAGCTAATTTCACGAGATATCCGAAGATTAGGGAAAAACCTAAACAATGTAAATTGTCGTAAAGTACTAAACGTGTTCACTAGGAACTAATATAAAGGTCAATATTTCACAGAGCTTAATGTTATATTTGCCCATAATACATCGCTCTAAACGTATGAAATTTAATAACACTAGAAACATAGGTAAAGCGTTAAGACGTTACTCGAAACGGTATAATAAAGTCATCTACATTCTTTCTCACGGTAAGTGTCAAACATAGAAATAAGGCATAAACAGCTTTTTGTAAAGTGCATCTAAGTCACAGGGATAATCAAGTCACATTTTGCAATCGAGTCCATCCAATTAACACTTCCATACCTCTATAAGAAGTGTCCTAGAAGCTGCTTAAAAGACCTCACTGTTAACTAGTAACGACTAATGAGTATTGAGTGAAACCAATAATCATACATCATACAATTATATTAAAAATCATAGCAATATTAAAAAAATCGCAACTTCCATAATAAGAAAACAAAATATAGAAATAGTACTGAAGGAACGACTAACAGAATGTAAGGAAAAATGTAAATATTTTCCTCTTGTTGCATTATATAGTACTGTTGCTTCTAGTATTTATAAGTCCATAGATCTAAAATAAAACAAATTTTGGCATAACGCTTTCACTCAGTAGTATTAATGTTTTCACTACAGCAAGTACTTAAAAGAGAATAAAACCATAATAAAAGAAATAAAACAAAGAGGAAAACAATCTAATGAAGAGACCTATCAATAATTTAAAATTGAATTGGATGAGTAATGCATACAACTTTTCAATACAAAAATCTGAGAATCGTCTTTATTTGTAAAGCATGAAAATCGTTCATCGTCAATTGTGTAACCGTTAAAAGTGGAAAGGGTCGGTAAGAAACCGCTTACAACCTACAACCTATAAAACCGTTAGCTGAGCTAAATGAAACAGCGGAACGGCCTAGTTCTTGCGGTTTTACATATCAATAGAGATGAAAACAAATGGGGAAGACAGCCATAAAATGCTAATAGTTTTTAAAAGATAAATTCGTTTTATTAACGATTTGTATTAACAACGTGTTATTAGTGCCACATTTAAAGTCTACTTGATCTCATTTCAAATCAATGTTAGTTTATATAGGAATTTATAAATCAACCAATAACTGATAATTAACACACTACTTGTCCCACCGTTGGGCACAAATCTACCTTAGAGATGAGGGTTTTCGGCCAAAGTCGATCATACTAGCCAAGTCAAGAATATTTGGTGATCTTTCACGCAAACAGTTTTAATCGCGATCTTTCATTGCATTTCTCCTTTATTGCAAAGTAAGCAATAATAGTTTCTAATAGGCACCTTTGCTTGTTATTGAAATTCTTATTTTCTGTATTATCAATATTATCAACTAGATCTGCAATTTCATGGCTGGGAATCTAAAATAAGAATATTTCAGATTAAATCCAAAAATCTTACGCATTTGTCTTTGACGCAATGAATCAGCTATTTACCATTTGTTTCTAAACAGAGCTTGCTGTAGAATTAATTATCTCTTGTAATGTAAATTCAAAAAGTCACAGTTATTTAGCAACTTTAAGTTTTTAGGATACTTTATATTAGTATTTATTAATCAGTAAGATCACTAAATCCTATACAAGTTACCAATACTCCAATAGTACAACTTGAAAACTATTACTTTCATAGGCAGTTATCTTAACTCTTGGCTTGATTCTGACAGAAACAAATTTCGAATTTGCATACCGTCAAAGTCGATAAACGATGTTTTATGAGCGGAACAACGTGAACAAGTCAGAGAACTAATGCGTCATCTCGCATCGACAAAGTCGAGTTTCTGTAAATCTACGTATGGGTTGGTATCCGAGCATGCTAATCGATAAATTGTTGAACGGTTATTATGAATGTGCATGTAAATGACATTATCAGGCTATCGTCAAATGAAAATGTTGAGAGTTACGGCTGCTAACAGATATTATTTAAAATGCATTTAATAAAAATATGTATACTCTTTGAATATTTTGCTATGTAGGTTCTCGTAGCAAATTATAAAGTTGTCCTACTATCGCTGCATGAAACCTTCTTATTACCATATTCAAAAATAAGATAAAATGACATCCATTTCTAGGTACTCGAACGACCTTATTGAAGTAATGACAGTAATAGCTGCAACTAAAGATGCGCCTTCAAACGTTGACACAATTTCCCTTCCAGTAAATGCTAATTCTAGGTTCGAGTACCAATCCGAGATTGCAGAGTAATCTTTACTTGTCAGTAAGACACTAGATTCTTGCTTAATGATGGTAAATAAGCTAGTATCAATAACCGTCTAACAGGAACTACACTGTACTTAAAATGACAAAAGTATTTTCTTAACCCCATTAAAGAAATCAAAAGCTTATCAAAACTAACTAAATATACAAATTTGTATAACATAAATCATTATCTTAATTAATTTAATGAAATTTAAAGTGTTATAGTAATTAAATTAAAGAAACAATGATTAAATGCATGTAGTGTAACAAAAACATAAGCATTACATCGTGAAGGAATTCGCCTCATCAAACAAAGTGTTAAGCTATAAACCCATTACGTAGGAAAAAGCATATTTACTACAAGTCATATGGGTTAAGAATGTGTCGAGGAGAATGATCAGTTTTTATGGAAAACTAATGGCTTATTGAATAAAGATAAGCAAAAAACGCCTACCGCACATTTAGTGGGTGCGCCGGTGAGAGGCCGGTCAGCCTTGGTGCATGCAAACACTTCCTCTAACGATCGGTCTCAGGGTATGAACATAGCGTTTGACCATTGGCATCTCATACAACTATATAATAATAGCTTGTTGATAAATATTTAATTCATTTTATTTATCGTTCCTTTTCATTTACTACTCGTAACAAATAAATTCTGAAAGTTCTTATATCTAAAACACATTTAGACAAAGAATTTATTTATGAAAATGTTATAATTTGCTTTCACTTCTTCCCCAATTACACTGTTCGGGGTATCCACTTCAGATGAATATTATTGACCTAGTAAGTTTAGTTGTAGAATTATTTTGTTGCATTTTTACAAAGTGAAAAATTGAAAATCATTGTTAGCTTATTCATCCCAAATTTCAACTTATGTTTCAAATTCTTTATCAGATACAGGTAGGCATTATTCACCACCAACGCGCATTCCAGCAGCGGCGTGGAGTATGCTCTAGGCCTCATCCAGTTGTGAGAATCTCGTGCCCAACAGTGGGACATAAAAATGATCGGATCCAGACCTAAAGAATTTCGTCACAACCAACCGCAAAAAAATATTGCTACAATCACGGCAACGATGCTGAACTAAATCCGAAATTAACCTTTTGCTCTCATTCATAAAGACCATGACACGCTCTTTGTAAAGTGAAACTGCACAGTGTAGTGAAGTATCATTACAATCAATAATCCGGAGCGGATTTATAACAGTAGTGGTACATTAATAACAATAATCCATGGCTTCATTTATCTCACGGTTCCTGTATTAAATTATTTTCGATCAAGAACAGGATGATAAATAGATTGAGTGGGAGAGTACCGCTTTTCTGCTTGTGCACTACAGTCTGTTAAGTAAAGTTATCGGTGCAATTGAATATAAAGACTTAGAATTTAATTCGTAATGTTTAGTTTCTATAGTGATACCAAAATTCATAAATCTAATTGTTTTGAATTTTAGTATTACTCGATATTATAAATAATCAAAACGAAAGCGCGTTGCATAATAATTTCAGTAAGTATATATTAGATCTTTGTTACTTGCAGTTCTTTGAAAACATCCTTATAGAGCTCCAGCAGGTGGACGACCCATATGGCACAATGGTTATCATACCGGACTGCCATTCGAAGGGTCCTGGGTTCGATTCCCAGCGGGACAGAAATTTAAATGATGAATTTAGATTTCTGTTTCTGGTCTGGGTGTTTGTGTATGTTTCCATGGCACCCACGACACAGGGAATCCTAGTGTGGGGCTGTGAGTGTGAAGCGTTTGTATTATATTTTACAAGTGTCCTTGTCATGTGTAGCTTAACTGCCATAAGTGAGGTAAGTGTACTTTAAAAGAAAATTTGAAACATAAATAGGTATTTTCATGTAGGAATACCTTTTACAAATTTCTTCTAGAGAAAAGACATCATCATTCGACAATTTTGGGACATTTTACACTTCTTGCTCTAAAGAGCGGTAAACCGTTAAAAATTTGCCGTCAAAATTTTGCTTCAGACATCCCTTGCAAAATTGAGTGCGAAACCGGAACACATCAATACGCGTTAGACAGACAGACAAGGGAATTGTATCCGGTAGAATATCCCGGAACCTGACGTGTTGGGAATAGGATATCAAATAAAAACTTGCAACCGATGCTGCAATGCAATTTCGCGGTGCGCTGCACCCCATCAATATACACAGTCTAAACTTGAAACTATGAAGAGTTACATGAAAAGTGTTATTCTGTGGCTAAAGTATTACTCATGGGGTGTACTTCCGAAAAGCGCATACCGCCGATCGACCTAAAAACCAACAGTGGGACATAAGGGTCGCAGCAGCAGCATTAGTCTAAAAACGTACATAAAAGTGTACAACATACGACATAACATGATACACAATACATACATTACATAAATAAATTCAAAAAATGCATTAAGTAACTTTGAAAATGATACTGTACCGTTTTATAAATCAAAAGTGTGAAACTAAATAACCTCACACAATATCAAATCCGCAGACAATGTTGGCTTCTGCAGGTTGCAAGGCGATCTTGTTTCACCTCCGGCTCATTGTCTTTTTTCTCAAATAGAACAGCAAGGCTGTTTTGTTCCGGTTATAATATTACGAGTACAATGGACTACATACATGCTATTACATACAGCAGCTTAGAATGATTGCCTTTGTTATAAATTTACACGTTCTCTTGGTGTAAACACATATGTAGCTGAGAACGAAAACAACATTTTTGTGTCTTTTATAAGTTATCTTCAAATCACTTCTGTAAACCATAGAATTTTCTTTATTAGTAATAAATAGGAACAAAGGAGCTTTTAGCCGTAAGCAAATACATGTCAAAGTCAAAGTCAAAGCTTTTATTACATTATAAGGTACATAAAATACACTTAATGAACGTCATACACAAAGATTTGCTATTGTTGTTCATCGGCTTTAGCAACCCTGGTAATTAAGAAAACAAAATCTTTCTGAATAATTTTACTACGACGGGCAATAATACAACCGTCAGCAGCTTGTCCAGACTTAATTACCAAGTATTAATAATTGAGATATAAAACCATTTAAAAAAAATGGCTTTCGTCCAACTTATGCCCAGATACGCTTTCTTTACAGCCCCATCAATTCCTATTCCCATTTCCGTAGGCCGACCCGGATACCTCTGGTTGGACGAAGCCATTAAAGACCTGCAGCGGCTTAACAAACAGAACTGGCGGTAGGTGGCTCAGAATAGAGCTTCATAGCGCACTCTGGTCTCGGAAGCCAAGATCCAATTGGGGTCCTCGAGCCACATAAATTAGTAGTAACCACTTCAAGCAATTTGTGAGTTATTAGTTACATTTGAGAGAGTAAGCTTTATGCATCTAACTTACCAGTAATATATTTTTAGTATCATGCTCTTTGATTCTGTCGACAGAAGTATACAGCAGTCTGCTTACCTGTTTAAAGAATAAAAAATCATAGTATAAAATCACTCATAAGAAAATAATACAGTGCAATAAATTATACATAATGTAGTGCATAGTAATTTAAAACTAAATAAATTTCAAATGAAAGTAATTAAGGGAACATTAAGATAACATGTACCTGTATGTACCTAATAATATGTATGATAAAGTAAAATTTTAATAAATCTGATTGAACGAAACGTATAATATTCTAAAAATGACCAAGGTGTTTCTTATATAATGAAATCAACTATAAAAAAACGTGTATTGAAAATCAATGCTAATTTTTTTGTTAGTTTTTTTGCAACGTCGTGAAAGATTGACTTCTCTTCTTGAGGAGTGACACAAGAGATTAATTTATTAAAACAAAGCTTTTTATAAATTATTAGTTATTCGACCATTTCTATTGCTTGTTTGATAAAAATCCAAACTAAGAAATTTTAATCACATTATTAATTACTAAAAACCGTGCTATGGTTTTACTTCTCTTGGACAATACTAAATGAGTAGTTAAACTTGAGAAACTGACTGAAGAAAATACGCTAATGTTTCCAATCCCGGATCAACATCATTTTGTAGAAAAGTCGATAATTTATTTGTGTTTCAATTTCTCGATAACGATAATTACGATTTACAAGATCAAACGTGTACTTTCGCTTCGTATGTGGCATAGTGACCAAGTGCCGGGCAATTAGTGAGCGATTGCAATTATAGAATTTTATGCGCGCCTTTGTAGCGCCGACGTCGTCACCAGAACAAAATGTATACCTATAGAAAAAGGCTTACGTTTTTATAATAACATTAATTTAATTGTGTGATTAACATCGAACTACATTTTCAAGTTATTTCATGGCCATTTAAAGAAATTCAAATTACATATTCGGAGGCATTGCTTTAGATCCATTTTCCTTGTTCTTCATTTTTTTATTTTTCTTCTTCCTGTTCTTGCTGTTTCACATATTTCTAAATAAATTTAATCTATGATGTAATCTCAAGTATGAAATCCATAACATTGTGTACTTCAATTTTTTTTAAATTATCTTCATGGGCTAGGTCATAAACATTACTTTTGTTTTCGATTAGAATGCCTTTACTTTTGATCAGAATATAAAAAAAGGCTTTGCGAAATAAAATGAGAACACGAGGTATTCATTTACTATACCTATGAACACATTACAAACAAAGAAAATAACCTGTCACTGAGTTAAGAACTCCGGCGTGCGACATCGCAAAAAATGTCTCTTGTTAAATGTTACAAAACTTGTTTAACTTAATTCGATTTACACCCGAACTCGAATTTAAGCAACCGAAAAATTATTTACCTACATGCACAATTCGAAGTAAGTTTTATGGGAAAAGCGGCGACGAAGACAAAAGCGAGAAAGATGAAAGCGCGGATCTTTTTTTCGCAATCACTCGTGATTTCAAACGTTCTCAGACCTTCACAATGGCGTCGTTTGTAAATAAAACGAGATTATGTTCGTAATAGTCTCTTCATAAGAATGAAAGTGTTGCGCCATCAGTCAAAAGAACTTTTGAGTTAGTATTTAGATGACAAGATGCAATTAATTAAGTTGGCCTCTCGCTTTCATCCGATGCGTGAGACTCGAGGTGATGCGGTAAGCCAGCCGAAACGAGTTACTTGTTTGTATGTAACACGAGTTTAGGAAGTACTCTTACCCAAGCACGTAATTACTTAACATGTTTTAATATTTTTACCTGCTTCCTTTTGCTTAAGGAAATGAAGAAAGCTGTATTTCGATTTTTTCTCATGCCATTTCAACGTAATAATTTTGAAGGTAATTTACGACACTTCACAATCTTTTTAATTGTTAACAGGGGAAGTCTCTTTTCACCAGAATGGCAAGTAATACAAAAACATTCAATTAAACCAAGAGATTTGGATTTACCATTCATTAAGATTTAACAGTTTCCTATACTTTTTTTGTTCTACTCATTTAAGTCATGGTACTTTCTAAATTTTAACTTTTAGATATTGTTAAATTAGCACTTACTTAATACGTAAGAAATGATTTTTTTCTGTCGGTATTATGATTATTGTTATGACTTACCCCAAAAATGTAAAAGAAACAAATCATGATTATCGTGATTCAATCTAATTAATAACTTCTCAAAATTATAACCGTGTATTGAAAGCAACTGTAAGACTAATGGCCATACAAATGTGAACAATTAATTTGGAGCTAATTGCAAACAAGTAATTATCGTTACGCTTAAAACTTGCCTCGGGCGAGATAAAGTCACATTTAATATACAATAGTCCGCGATTATTACGATCATTAAATCAAAGTCGCAACGTAACAATCGTAAACAATATTGACAATGGTTATAATAACTTTCGCTTGTCATTATCTAAGCGCCCTATTGAGAGTTGGTTGGCTGCAATTTTAATTTACACTTCGCGTTGCAAGAATCAGATCAACGTATCCACATTTTCTATATTTTACAAGACCCAAAAAACTGTGAAAAATGGCCACTTCTAACATTACCACAATTTTAACAGAGATATATTATTGAAACAAAAAAATATTTGGCATTTTATAAAGGCCCATATTTTGATTTGAATTATAAAAAATATCTTTTGATTATTTATTTGTTACGTTCATCTGCTTCTTATACCGCGTCTTATACTCCTGATATTCCCTTAATAAGTTAAACGAGAGTTAAAAACTGTGTTTGAAACTTAACTATGTACGTCAAAGAACATCGAACACTAATTGAACTCAGAACTTTTTGATAATAAGCATTTGAATGCCAATTTTCTTAACGTTAATGAAATTATCCTTAGAAAACAAATCAACTATAATTTTTCATAAGAATCCAAGCTTGTCATAAAAAGTACCTAGTAAAGTTGATGTTTCATTGAATACTAAAAACTAAACTGTTTGTGTTAATATAGACAACAATTTTAGAATTAGTCAATTTTGTTTCTATTACCGTTTAATAGCTTTAATACATTTCAAAAACCTAAACTTCTTTATCAAAAAAATATGTATGGTATCCATTTCTATTGTTTCACATCATCGCTGAAGTTTTAATATTGCGAAAGTATTTGTTTGACTAGAATATCCCTTCCATATTATTTGATTTCAGAATCGCGACACTCATCGTTTGATCAATCAAGCACGAGATTATGGACGAATGGTGAGATGTTATACAGATTCAGGACAGTTCTTAGATGTCCTAAAAAGTTGCGTACTTTGACATACCCGGTACTAAAACAGCGACTATAAATGCCAAATTATTACGAAATTACAAAGCATTTAAATAAATACAACTCGTTTGCAACAAACATATCGTAAAATCTAAAGTTACTTTGACATTTGACATGACTGCTAACATATCTACATCGCGATGAAGTCCAGTTTGGTATGCGATCCATTTTGTTAGCCCCTTACGGATTGGCGATTTCTACGTTCCTTGTTTACCCTTTAGAATACTCGTAAGGCAATGTACCTTTCTGTTCCTGTGATTTTATTATCTCTTGACCATGTGATATGTATGTGTCGTATTGTTTTGATTCTTGTCATGTAATATCTAAGGCTCTAAGTAATAATTACGACCGGGACGACGCGTCGCTACGCAATCTGTAATTGTATATGTTATCACTCTGACGATTACCAGGATCACAAAGCAACGTAGGAGGCAGTTAGGTAAAGATACCTTATCAAGAAATGAGAGTCAAGAGGAGACACACCTGTTGTATTGTCCTAATTCGTTTCTAAAACATTTGCCTCTTTTTTCAAAGCTGTTTCACCACCAAGATGTATCGCGCGAATACTTACAGGAATGCAATATATTTTTAGATTATTTCTACTCTGTATATTTAGATTGCATTCGTTTGGATGGACACCCATTAAGTCCAGACCTGTCCTTATAATTTTGAGTCAACAATTTTAACAACGATGAAAATTCGAAAAATTAAAAAACAGAAAATTTGAAGAAAAAAAATTAATGAACAGTATCTTTGACTGAATCGTATCATTGACAGCATAAAGTGAATTAGTTTGCATACTCTAAAGACTCTGGAGGTATGCGTACAAATGCCACGCTTTACTCCGCCTATTACGATATTTCAAATGTCAGAATCGTGATTTTTGCCGACAAATGTTTCGCAAGCGCTACCGCGCCATATGAAACTCCGTATGAATTGGTTAAGTAGTGATCGAGTCTAATTCTCTATGAAGCAAATATTGTGCTTGAGGAGTATGAATCATAGCCATAACAGATTCCATTGCATTAGCAGATGTAGTTCAAAGTAATTTTAAATCAACACGACACCTTTAATCTATATCGCTCGATACTGACATTCAGAATTGAAACTATTAATATTCAATTGTGAACATTAATTGCAATTTAATAAACGTTACATAGTGAATAGATAAGTAATTATTGGTCAGTGAAAAGTTGATTGGTTAATATTAATAAAGCATAAAGAATGCAATACTCCCAAGGTGAGCAGAGTTGTAGGATCGGTCATTTTACGATGACAAGCATATCAAACCATGTCAATGTTTAA
>DWPO01000013.1:0-11118 GCA_018251755.1 Morvina fissimacula | reverse complement strand
ATAGGGTGTTTATTACTAAATCCTTTCGCTTTTAGTTCTTTTTCAACGTGGACGAAGTCGCGGGTATCAGCTAGTTGGTACATATAGTTCTAAGTTCTTCACTTTTTACAAGTCTTTTAGGTGTATTTAATTTATCAATTTTAGGATATACAATAGACTTTACATCAATGTCGGTAATCCAGGTTTCTAAAGAGTATATATATGGTATGAGACTAGAATGAATAGGAAACGTTTTATAAATATTATGAATTTCAACTAAAAGTGGCAGTTTTTTATTTCTCCAATAAACATTTTGACTGAGACTATCTAATTTATCTATGATATTTATATTTATGTTATCAGTTATTGTTTTGGCTTTCAAATAAAATTTACCAGCAAGAAATCGTCTTCGAATAAATAGAGGCTGTAGGCACAGCTCAGTTTCCATCACATGGATTGGAGTAGTTTTTATAAATCCTCCTATAATCCTCATTGCCTGATTCTGAATTAAATCAAGTTTATGGAGATTACTCTTAGCACTAGTATGATACAAAAAACTACCATAATCTATTCTACTTCGTATTATTGCTATGTACAATTTTCGAAGGTGTTTGGGATGAATTCCCCACTTCGACCCCGCTAAGACTTTAAAAATACTTAGGTGTTTTACGACCTTTTCCCGAGTTTCATTGATATGTCTTCCCCATTTCAATGAACTATCCAGCCACATACCAAGATATTTTACACAACTGACACGTTCAATACTAATATTATTAATAAATAAATCACATCTAGTTTTACATTTACCTCTACTAAAGATACACATTTTTGTTTTTCTCTCAGATATACTTAAGCCTAATTCTTTTATCATAAATTGAAATGAATTAAGAGCGTTTTGTAACGCAACAATTGAATCTGACAAGATTTCCTGACTAGTATACAAAATAAAATCATCAGCATACTGAGAGATAAAAACTTGTCTAATATGTTGACATATATCTATTGTGGCAGCATTAAATAAAAGTGGAGACATAGGATCACCCTGGGCCAAACCAATTCCCGTAGATCTACATATTACCATATTACTTGTTTGTATCGACAGCTGTCTACAACACAAATACTGCCACAAATATTTACAAATGACCGATCCTACACCAAGTTTATCTAATTTATTTAAAAGAGCCACTATATCCACATTATTGTACGCACTATGAATATCAACAAAGCAAGCAATTGTTGGCAAACCTTTTGTAAGACTAATTTGTACTCGGGATACTAATTTAACAAGACTATCATAGCAGGATCTAAATCGTCTGAAACCTGAAGTATCTGGTGATAGATGATTGTTTTTTTCAAGAAACCACTCTAGTCTACGAGTTATAATGGTGTGAAGTATTTTACAAACACAAGATATGAGAGCAATAGGTCGAAACTCTCCATTTAAACTCGGATTACTATTTGATTTAGGAATAGGGATTACTCTTATGTTTCTCCATTGTTCAGGTATGAAACCAGTGGACAAAAACGTATTATATAATAAAGTAAGAATATTTAAGCCATCAGGAGGCAGATGTTTAATCATAGAATATGATATATTATCTAAGCCCGGAGCTGTGTCTGTATTTTTAATTGAGTTGACCACTTCGTGTATGGATATCGGAGAAGAAAGTTGTGCATTTTGTGAAGCAAAATGAGGCACAGATGGAAGAACAAAATCAGGTGTCAGGCTCCGTAACAGATTACTTCCTTTATCAGAGTCTATAACAGATCTACTATGATTGTACCCTTTTAACCACCTCATACGTGACCACATTTCACTTGGGGAAGTAACATTGTCTATACTACTACAAAATCCCTGAAACGACTTTCCGCTACTTTGTCGAATGAGTCTTTGAGTAAGACTAATTTTTGATTGTAATTTATCTAGATTTTGTGGCGTAGGATTCCGCCTAAAATTAGCTAAGGCCTGGCGTCTTTGTGCAACAGTATAAGATAAATTAGCATTCCAATATGACTTTGGTTTAAATTTTTCTTGCTGCAAAGGGTTCTCACATACTTTTATAATAGGTATATGATTATCAGCCGCCTTGTTTATAACAGAAATGAATTCGTTATATGCTACCTGGGGATCTTGAGGGAATGTTATGTTTAATAATTTTGTTTCTATTTCCCGCGTGTATTTTGGCCAGTCAGCTTTCTTAAAATTTCTTCTTTTAACAACGCTTTTTACACAATTTATTTCCATACAAAATTTAATTATCATATGATCGCTTCCTAAATTTTCATTCATTACACGCCATTTAAATTTAAATACTAAATCTGTTGAAATAGCAGTTATGTCAGGGGATGTTCTTTGCGCTATACCGTTTACTACTCTCACACGCGTATCTGTTCCATCATTAAGGGTAATAAAATTATTATCCATAATAGACTCAAAAATTTGATTTCCTCGTGTGTCTATTTTAGAAGACCAGTTTGAATGATGGGCATTAAAGTCTCCTGCAATTATTGTCTTCTCCTGCAGTGCTGAAAATATTTGGTCCCAATCACTTTTAGATGTATGCACGGTAGACGGACAGTAAACAGATATAATATTCTCTATTTGAGCGCAGTTTAATAATTTTACATACACAATTTGAATTTGTGTATTACGTATATTCAGCGTGCCCAGCGTAGCTTTAATAGAGCGATGCGTTAATATCGCTGTTCCCCCATATCCGTCATTACGATCTGCTCTAAAGACATTATAACCACTAACATGGAAGTGACTTCCTGGATCCAACCATGTCTCACTTAAGATAGCTATGTGAATTTTTTCTTGACTTAGTAATACTTCGAATTCCCTTTTTTTTGCGCGCAAACTCTGCGCATTCCATTGTGTAATGTTAATCATTATGTTTTGCGATCTGTCGTAATCCATGATTTGATTTGTGAAAAAAAAGGCAAGTCATTTAGGTAATGCAGCAAAATGGATGTTATTGAATCGAAGATAATTTTCGAACAAGCTTTAATTTTCTCTTCAAGCGATAAGTTTTTGTTCCATATAATTTCGGCGAGCTGTTTAAATACAAATTTCCATGTAGTTTTATTTTTCTTTTTTGTTGTGTCTTCTGTTTGTGTCTGATTGGTATTTTCACTATCATTTTCTGAACATGATTCCCAAAAACTATTTGTTTCGCCCTGAATAAAACCCTTTGATTTTTGTTTGTCTTGTTTTTTCCTTCTGCTTTTCTTGCTTGATTTTTCGGATACTTCTACAGGTGTTTTTAAGGCTTCCGCATATGTACTATTTATATGTGTACTAGGGCTGCAAATTGGATTGATTGATTCTATAGGTATGTTTTGTTCCTCAGAAATATGAGACTTTCTTGAATGTTGATTAGATTGTATTGGTTCGGGTGGAATATACATCGTCAACGCTTTTTTGTAAGAGCAATTGAATTCTGCCATCAATTCCCGTGTACGTTTTTCTTTTATATATATAGGGCATATACGTGCTAATGCCATGTGCTTCCCATGACAATTGTTACATTTATATGATGTTGTCTCGCAATTAGCATGAGACTCGCTACATTTAGGGCAAATAACTTTATTTGAAGGACACGTTTTGACTGTGTGACCATATCTCCAACAACGTGAACATTGCGTGACAGGATACAAATAAGGGCTTAACAAAACTTTGGTGTCAAACATATACACATAACTGGGTAATGAAGAACCTCTGAAACATACCCGTACTGTTTCTGACGGTTCCCATTGACCATTAATGCTATTTCTACGTTTTAATCTCTTTACTGCTATTACATCTATTTGACAGCTTATACTATTCAAAATTTCTTCTTCTGTTGAATCTAAATCAATGTCTTTAATTACTCCATACGTAAAATTCACTTCCAATGTTTTTTGACACTTGTAGCCATTTTCTTTAAAATAAGATGACTCCATTAACTTCTCTGCACTGTTTTCATTATTAAAATGCACCACAACTTTGTAAGCATTAATATATTTAACTTTTATAATATCAGGAATATTTTCTGTTTTTAATATTTTCGCCAACTTAAATTGTTTTGGTAATTTTTCTGTAGAAGTAATACTGATTTCGAACTTATCCTCCACAACTCTTATGGACTCATACGTATCATCCGCACGCGCAAATCGCTTCCCTTTTCTTGTCATAACTGTCCACACTTCATTTTCATCTCTTTGCCTGTTTCTTTTCTGCGGTCTTGGTTGCTCCGTGTAATTTCTCACATCCGTAGATTCTTCTGTTAACTCCATATTCGCACTATTTTCAATATTATCTTCATCCGTCATCTCACACAATTCTGTAAATCTATTCACACTTTCAAACACGCTTAACAGTTCATTATCGTGTTCAATACTATTCATTCGTAAACAACATTCTTTGGTGATGACTCACCACAAGATCGGACGGGACTAGTTAAAGCCGACAAACGTCAAACAATACGCGCGTCTTATAAAGACAAGCGCCCGCGCGCAACTGTGATCGGTTATCTCACAAAGAGCGTGAGCAGGTGCGTGAGATGGTTGACGAGCTGATGGATGCCGGGATCGTTAGAGAATCTGTGTCAGAATATGCCAGCCCGATAATCTTGGTACGTAAAAAGGATAATAAATTGAGACTGTGTATTGATTTTCGTATGTTAAATTCCGTAACAGTTAAAGAGCGTTATCCAATGCCTAATATCGAAGATGAAATTGCGCGTTTATCTGGACAGGCATATTTTGTCAGCTTAGATTTAGCCTCTGGGTACTACCAGGTACCCATAGCGGAACAATCTCGATCGCTCACTTCGTTTGTTACACCGGACGGGCAATATGAATTTAATCGTATGCCGTTCGGTCTAGCAAACGCTCCTGCAGTATTCCAACGCATGATGAATAAGGTGTTGGGCTCATCTCGGTACACAGGAGCCACCGCTTACATCGACGATGTTTTAATATATGGTAGGAATATAGATGAATGTTTGAAGAGGCTTGAGTGTGTTCTCCAGCTTTTAGAAAGAGCTAATTTGACTCTTAATATTTCTAAGTGCGAATTTTTAAAAGATAGGATCGATTACCTGGGATACGAAATTAGTGTAGAGGGAGTACGACCTGGCGTTAATAAAATACAATGCGTATCTGATTTTCCTCGACCTACAAGTCATCATTCCGTTCGGCAATTCCTGGGATTAGTTGGATATTTCCGTAAATTCATTAGGAATTTCGCTACTTTGGCTAATCCTTTAAATAAATTACTTAAAAAAAATATCGCATGGACTTGGAGTGATGAGCAGGAACAGGCTTTTCAATTATTGAAAAGCAAGCTCATTGAACGGCCTATACTTGCCATTTATGACCCGTCTGCCGAAATTGAACTTCACACCGATGCCAGTAAAGTAGGTATCGGAGGAATTTTATTACAGCGCTCTAATAAAGATAAGCCTTTTCAGGCAGTCGCATATTACAGCCGGCAAACGTCTCCAGAAGAAACTAATTTTCATTCTTATGAACTGGAGACCCTTGCTGTTATATGCTCACTAAAAAAATTCAGAGTTTATTTAATTGGTCAGAACTTCAAAGTGGTAACTGATTGTAGTGCTTTGCGTTCAACGTTTGCGAAACGCGATTTGATTCCGCGAATAGCCAGATGGTGGTTGCTAATGCAAGAGTTTCAGTGTACCGTAGAATATAGACCGGGTATTAGGATGTCTCACGTTGACGCTTTGTCTCGTAATCCAGCCACAGTCGAAGAGTCATCAAACTTACTCGATCATTGCCCCTTGGTAATGAGTATTTCTAATGACGATTGGCTGCACACTCTGCAACTGGGTGACCCCGAATTGCGCCGAATACGCGATATCCTCTCCTCTGATTTGGATTCTAATGGGCTTCAATATATAAGAGATAATTATCTCATAAAAGACAACAAATTATATCGTTTTCTAGACGGGGACAAAACAAATATACGTTGGGTTGTTCCAAAGGGTGCGAGGTGGCAACTATGCCGAATGAATCACGACGACATAGGGCATTTTGGTTTAGAAAAAACTATGGAGCGTATCAAAAAGACATATTGGTTTTCTAAGATGTCACAGTTTATAAAAAAATATGTTAATGCATGTATAGATTGTGCTTATGTTAAAAAGTCCTCTGCTAAAGAAGGTTACTTGCACACTATTGAAAAAGTAGATGTACCGTTTCATACGCTTCACGTTGACCATCTCGGACCCTTTGTAAAATCAAAAACAGGCAATACTCACCTTTTGGTAATCGTGGATGGTTTTACCAAGTTTGTGTTCATTAGACCAGTTCGAAATACTAAATCTGTAACGACTATTCGAGTTTTACAAGAAATATTTTATACTTTTCGAAATCCAGACCGAATAATCAGTGATCGTGGAACTGCTTTTACGTCACATGCGTTTAAAAGATTTTGTATGGATAAAGGTATTAAGCATATTTTAAATGCTGTAGCGTGTCCACGATCGAACGGACAAGTTGAGCGTTATAACCGCACTATTCTTAGTTCCCTTACCACTCAGAATCTAAATTGCGATGAAAAAGATTGGGATGTGTCTGTAGGAAAAGTTCAATGGGGCCTAAATAACACCTGCCAGAAGACTACTGGCAGAGCTCCTGCTGAGATTATGTTTGGCACAAGTATGAATGCAGAACTTAACCCTAAACTTAATGAAATTAGGCAAAGCACTCGAGAAAATATTGATCTTACCGACATTAGGGAAGTAGTAAAAGATAGAATTGATGTTGAACAAGAAAAACAGAAAGATTTTTATGATAAAAATAGACGCCCGGCTCGCATTTATAGTGAAGGAGAATTAGTAAAAATAACAAAGACTACGTTCAATAATGACGGTAAGAGCAAAAAGCTTCTTCCATCATACATAGGTCCATATAGAGTTGTAGAAATATTAGGTAACGATAGGTATAGGGTAGCGGCTGTACCAGGATTAACTGGCACTAAAAAGAGACGTAAAACAACCGTGGCAGCTGACAGAATGTTACCCTGGGTTCATGTTGCAGCTTTAGAAGTACATGAATCAAATAATGACTCTGACGTCAATAGTGACTCGAGCTCAACTTGTGACTAGGTTTGTTAATTAACAATATGCAAATATAGTATCTTCAAGTTTTATATACGAAAATGTGTGTGTATTTATGACATAGGTTGAGTGTATAATAAGTGAAAAGTTGTTAGATTAAAATGTTTTATTAAATAAACAAATTTAATCCATTGTATTTGTATAGTATTTGTATAGTGTATATGGCAAGCAGTGATTGGTTTGCAATATTTTGTACTAAACATAAGTTATTATCATAGTGTTGCAAGAAGTGATTGGTTTGCAACGCTATTACAATGGTATTGCAAGAAGTGATTGGTTTGCAATATTTTGTACTACACATTAGCTATTTATTATCGAGATATTGCAAGAAGTGAATGGTTTGCAATATTTTGTACTAGACATAAGCTATTATAACAGTGTTGCAAGAAGTGATTGGTTTGCAACGCTGTAACAATGGTATTGCAAGAAGTGATTGGTTTGCAATGCTAAAGTTTGTTTTCTACCGTAAGAAGTGAATGGTTTACGGTTAGAACATTACCTTCTTCGTTGCGTGAAGTGACTGGTACACAACAATATCGTGAGTTAATCTGTAAGAAATGATTGGTTTACGGATTCTCAAATTTAACGAATTTATAGAATAAAAGTGTAACTGATCTCTATTGTGAAATGTAGTATATAAATGTTAAAATTGTATAAGTTGTATTTATTTTTTATTTTTGTTTAGAATTTTACTGTGGAAAATGTTATATTTTTTTTGTATAATTGGTTGGCCTCGTGTTAGGTACCTAAGCGTGCATGAGGACATGCACGAGGTCAGGACGGTCGAGTGTTAGGTTCGATTTTATTTAAATGAAATGTGGGTAGAATCATTATAAAAACAAGTTCGGTGGGTAGACGAGTAATTATTTTGAGAAATAATTACTGGTGTACCCACGGAAAAATAATATAAAAGCGGCCGATAGGAAAGACGGAGTGTTCAGTCTGGTGGAAAAATTAGACGAGATAATTGTAGTTTAAGTTATAAGTGTTATAACCCAGATTGGGAATTATTGTGCTAAAATAGATAAAATAGAAAATAAAGTGAAGTGCTCGAGTAATACCGAAGTTTTATTTCATATCAGAAGTGGTAAGTACCTACTTTTTACAACGAATTTTATTGTTGGAATATGAATGTCGATAATGAAAGTGAAAGTTATTTATAACGTTATGAACTATTAATTATTCAACTTTATATTATAAATTGCTTGAGGTTCAAAGTTAAGATACGTGTTATTTTATTCATTTAGCATAAATACATAAAATTTTGCGATTTAAAAATAAAAGTATTTTGTTTTTTTTACTATATCAGGTATTAATCTTAATACAGTTAGTCAAAAGAGGTTAAATTCATAATGATTATTATCGACCTAATCATAATTTATTTGCTCATGTTTCTATTTACATCGCGTTTACATTATAATGTACCTACATTATTTTATATAAGCATGAACCTTTGTAGGGTTTTACAATCCGTAAGTTTTACACATTTTAATGTTAACTTTCAGTACCTGCTTATAAATTAAAGTAAAATTAATGACTCACTTTAGGTTATGAATTTACTTTTGTTTTGTTTCCGTTAAGTTTCGTTAGGCCATTTATCATATGCATACTAGTGCCTACAATGTTACTATTATTATTATTTTTACAAGAAATTATAAAAACAAGATACTGTTTCTGTTTTAATTTTTATTATTGCTTATCCCCATTAACTAAATAAAATGAAGAACTTTTACATGGTTTTTATTTTCGAGTTTCAGATGCTGAGACATCCTGATGAGTCGACCCCAAGGCGGTTGGAGACGCCTGTGCGGGTTTCTACAAGACGATCAGAAGTGGCGCAGCGCAGCCGCAGTCGCGCGGTAGATGTTGACGGTGCACGCTGCCCACGGAGCCGCAGCCGTCTTCGCGACCGCAGTAGAACTCATGAACGGGATCGCCTGCGCGAACGGGAGCGGGAATTCTTCAAAGAAAGGGAGCGCTTGCGGCACTTGGAGGAAGAAATAGCCCGTACGAGGATCCAGTTGCGCGCTACGGAGCGCTACACGCGGGAACGCGATCGTTCTTGCTCACCGCATACTTCGCCACGGGACCGAAGAAGTCGACACAATGATGGAGATGAGCAGCGGCGTCTGGCGACGAAAGGTAACTCCGAGAGGAGTCCATCGCGCTCAAACAGGTTACAAAGCCCATGTTTTACCACTAATGATGTAGCACAAATTTTAAATGCTATCAAAGATTCCCGATTACAGCCGTCCACCTCTGGCGCGCCCGTTTTAACTAATTCAATGAACCACAAAAATATATTGCCTGACTTTGACCCTTCATCAAAGAATCAAAGGATTGATATCTGGTTGAAAAAGGTAAATGAGTGCGCCACGGTATACGGTTGGGACGAGAAAACTACTGTTCACTTTGCAATGCAGAAACTGCAAGGATTGGCCAAGAGTTGGTATGAAAGTTTGAACTCAATATTATTTACGTGGGTAGAGTGGCAGCAAAAACTGGTTAATGCTTTCCCATACGAACAAAACTATGGACAATCCTTGGAGGAGATGCTGAAACGGAAAAGTAGATACAATGAAGCCATAGAATTGTATTATTATGAAAAACTAGCTTTATTGAACCAATGCGACATTGAAGGCAAACGTGCTGTCGACTGCATAATACACGGTTTAAGCGATAAATCATTAAAGTCCAGTGCTTTAGCTTTAAGATGTACTCATCCAGATCAATTGTTGCAATTTTTAATTAGTAACAAAGAAACTTCACAGATTTTGGATCGTTCTAGTTACAGAAATAAGTTAGGATCTAACGTTAACCATGCTACATCTACCAAATTTATTAACAAATCTAGAAATTCGCAAGGAGATAACATATTTTGCTTTAATTGTAAAGAATATGGGCATCCCTTCCTAAGATGTCAAAAACCATTGATCAAATGTTCTTCGTGTTTTCGTGTAGGCCATAAAGCCGAACAATGTAAAATAAGAGGGGAAAGTCAAGTTATTAAGGAAGGTCAAATTAAAAAAACTATGTGCATTACAAATTCTAGTCCAAGCTCCAAATTTTACAAAGAGGTCTTGGTTAATAATATTCCTATAAAAGCATTTATAGACTTTGGGAGTGAAGTGACTTTGTTAACTAAATCCACCATATCTTCATTGGGTCTGACTTATGAATATGCTCCATCTATTCTTAAAGGATTCGGAAACGATACTGTACCTACTATTGGTCAAGTAGTCGTAAAATTAACGGTGGACAATGTCACTGCTTCAGTTCTATGTTTGGTAGTGAACAATGAATATCTTGACGTTTCCTTGCTTATAGGTCAGTCTTTTACGGAATTACCTCAGGTTGTTGTGTACAAAAATGTTGACAGATTGCAATTCTTTAACATAGGTAATGAAATGCCATTTTCTCAAGACGAAATTAGCCAAAGTAATGTTGTTAAAATCATCACGTCTCATTTTATACGCCTTAATGGTCCGGCCTCTATCAAAGCTGTCGTTGAATCTCAAACTGACGAAAACATATTGCTAGAGAGTAAAATTATAGGCAAGCCAAGTCAACAATGTATCATTTACGGTGGTATATATAGAGTCGTCAATGGTAAAGTTAATATCACCGCAGCTCCACTATTAAAGTCATGTGTAATTCCAGCAGATATAATCATTGGTCGTTCAGTAAAAATCCAAGTTGTCAATCAAATTATCTCTCCTCTAACGCAGTCGTCAGTTGATCATAGCAGATTCGATGAAGGTCAGATTAAAGTAGGAACGGCGGTAAATGAATTCGATAAGAATAGACTTATAGAGTTATTAAGAAGGTATAAACATTGTTTTGCTTCTACGTTGAAAGAGCTGGGATGTACTGATGTGGCCGAAATGACGATTGAGTTAAATAGCAATCGACCTATAGTATATCGTCCGTATCGATTATCTCACAAAGAGCGTGAGCAGGTGCGTGAGATGGTTGACGAGCTGATGGATGCCGGGATCGTTAGAGAATCTGT
>DWPO01000012.1:0-11455 GCA_018251755.1 Morvina fissimacula | reverse complement strand
AGTCTCACGTGGGACACTAGTCTTATGCGAGGTTGGAGCAGGGTGTCCATGGGCGGCAGTGACCATTTACCACCAGAAGGCCTGCATGCCCGTTTGCTACCTTTATGTCATAAAAAAAAATGTGGACTAGCGATAGTCTCTGGTTTAAACCAAGGGACGTTATAGGGAGCCATTAGTACTAAAGTTAATCCCTGACTGACTAGTCTAGGTTTATCGTTTTTTTGTAATAAGACCGTTAAAGTCTAAGAACCTTTTGATGTAATCCTGTCCGTTTTTGTAATTGTAAAATATGTATGTGGGATACGCGGCTGAAACCTTGGAATTTGAAGGAAAAATAACAATGAGTGAGGGAGTTATCATGTATGAACGAGTGATGAATGGAAAAATTGGAAGGAAAAAAGATGGCGTATACAATAAGACGTTAATCAGTGTGACTTCGACCATTTTTATGTCCAACTGTTGGGCACAGGTCTCTCACCACAATTGGGTGAGGCCTGGAGCGTACTCCACCACGCTGCCCCAATGCGGGTTGGTGGAGTGTAAGTGAAGCAGTGTAAAATTCCTTTATAGAAGTTAAAAAAAAAATTTTCGTGGCAAATTATATTGTTTTTCTTGCCCACGTCCCACATATATATACAGAAATATTAGCTAATCCAGCCAAGCTTCGTTGTGGCTTGGTTGTTATACGATTTAATATTATGTTCAATTAGTTAATATCTTTATGTATAGAAATCTCGTGTCATGATGTTTGTGCTAATCTTAGCTAGTATTTGAAATTGAATCACAGCGCCATCTATTGAATACAATATTACAATTTAATTGAATATGTAGCAACACAACACAGTTGATTATAAACATTTATTATTGACATCTCAGAAATAGAAGATAGTTATACCACCCACCTCATCTCGATGTGTCTTTAATATTTAGTTATATCAGCTTATAATTTGTTATTGCAACAACGATCAGGCCACCGAAGGTGGCGCCATATGAAACCGCTGACGCTATGTCTGGGCAGCGGATCCTGTCGTCATTTTTTTATGTAGGCATTAAGACAGTCTATTGTAACCATCCAGTAATATAAGTCTTGTCTTACGAAAATAATTGTTTTTTTTAAAAAGACTATAAAACGTTCCCGAAACAAATCTGGCGCAGCCGGTAGGATCTGCCGCTATTTCTAAAAATTGAAATCCGGCTTTACGCGGACGCGGTAGATTAAAAAGAAACCAAATAAATAAGATTTTGTGGAAGTGCGTTTAAGTGGTGCAATAGACTCACGGAACATGGGAGTGAGCAGCAAAGAGTGAGTAAACCTTTCACTTCCTGTTTTATACTCCTTTGTCTTTCCAAGAACTAAAATTGTCTTATTTTATCTGATTTTGTTTGCACAATTTTTGATTTGCACAAAAATAGGTGAATCAGTGTTATACGAAATCCTTTTAATTTTAATGTGTATTTTATTTTAGTGTGTTTGATTTTGTTTAAGTACACAATTTTTGATTTGCACAAAAATAGGTAAATCAGTGTCATACGGAATCATTTCATTTTATTGTGTAGTGTAATAATTTAATTCCCACGAAATCGGTGAATTAATATTTTAATAAAAAAAAAAAAATATATCATAACCTGTATTAAATTACGTAATCGCACAAAACTTGTGTATTTATACTTTTATTTTAGAAAACCTGTGTTAAAAATACATAATTAAGTTCGTACAAAATTGGTGAATTTATATTTTAATTTTAGAAAGTGTTATTAATAGTGTTAAATAAAATGAGTGTAAAACCAGTTCCTAAGGACACTTTGTCCCTTATCCCTAAATTTGACGGGGAGGAAAATTTATTAAACTTTTTTATTTCAAAATGTGAATATGTAGTTAAAAATAGTAGGATTGAGGGCAATGTTCAGCAGGAATTGTATTTATTTCATGCAGTATCCAGTAGACTTACTGGCAAAGCCGCAGCATTATTAAGTGATAATCCTTACATTATTTCTTATGACGAATTGAAATTATTGCTTACACAACATTTCGGTGATCCTCGTTCGGAAGAATGTATAGCGATCGAACTAGAAAATTTAAAATTAAAACACAATGAAACATATATACAATTTTGTAGTAGAATACAAGGAGTTAGGAGTTCATTATTTAAGTAAATAGAATAAGTGATGAAGGCATTAAAGCAGCAAAAATGATAGTTTATAATAATACCGCCCTTAATGTATTTTTATACAATTTGCCTGAAGATATGATCAGAATTGTTAGACTTAAGGGTTGCTCTAACTTGGAAAGTGCACTTAGTATAGTTACTGAGGAGGTAAAATTCAAAATGCAATATGAAGCAAAAAACAAATTCTTAAAACAACCCTCAGCGCACTCGCAATTATCTCATTATAATACGCAAAATTTATTTAAACCCTTACAAACAAATCAAGATTTTAAACAGACATTTAATCCGGTACCTGATAATACTTTCCGATTTGGCATTCCTCAAAACAATTTTCGTTTCGGTATACCCCAAAATAATTCTCAGCTTGGTGCCTCACAAAATAATTTGAGACATGTTAGTCACCAATCAACCAACTTTGGATATAGACCAAACTTTGGTCATCAAAGCAAATTTGCCCCGCCTGCTCAAGGTTATAGATTTGGATCATCTCAAAATCAACCTTCACATAATTATGGTCAGATACAAGCCGCGCGACCTTTTCAACACAACTTTAAATTCGGTATTCCACATCAACAAAATTATAAATTTGGTATACCAAATCAAACACAATTTTATTCAAATCAAAATAATTTCACCGTAACTGAACAACAAGACCCTGTACTACAAAACACTGATGTTTCAATGCGCACAGCCCCTATTAGGCAAAATATGGTTACGATCGACTATGGTGAAAAAATAGACGATAATGTAGACAATTCAGAACACGTAGAAGACTTCCGCTTTAGTGACGCAGAAAATATTACACCTGAAGCAGCACAGCCTGAATTTTCAGGAAACTGCCTCGACGGACATTATGAGATGATAAATTTAAATTACTGTGATAGCATTCCAAAATTACACCATATTGAAATTCCTGAAATAAATTCAAAGTTTCTAATAGATACAGGAAGCAGCAGATCTTTCATAAGACCAGCCGAAACAGTAATACAAAATAAATCCAATGAAAAAGTAATTACTATTAAGGATCCATTTGACGTTACTAAATTTGAAAGTGAAGTGTGTGAGTTAAATATTTCAAAAGATGGTGCTATGATAGATGAAAGTTTGAAAGAAAACTTAAATAATTTACAAACGGACATGAATACTGAAGAACGAAATCATACTTTTAATTTATGTCCAGAATATCGTGATATATTTTATTCCGATAAATTACCATTAAACGCAATAGGCGATAAAGATAATTTATCTACGGAAGTAAATGTAGACAGTTATGAACGCGACCTCAAGAAACATACTAAGAATTTAACAAACGAAATAGTGCTATTAAGTCAAAATCAAAACAATAGTACTTACCTGTCACCTCTACGCGAGCATACTCCATCTCCTAAGGTCGTTTCCTTGCCTTCAGAAGGAAGCGCTCAGCCTGATGCCAATCCGTCTGTAGATAGCAGTACTGCTTCTGAAGGACGAGATGATCCCGTATACACCATCTATTCTGCTGATGATTTAGATGTCGATGGCATGTCCATATTACAGGAAGATATCGATACCAAGCCAAATCAAATAATGGTACACACCTGGAACAGAAACCAATTAATGATTAAAAACTTATCAAGAAAGAAACAAAAAATGTTAGATGTTTACTTACCTTTAGATAATCCGGAGCTAATTAAAAAATTTCTGAAAAGTTACACTAGACCAAAAAATAAACAATTTTTGTATTTTGAGAACCCCTTGCATAAAAAACAATTTTCTCAAGTAATTATGTCACTCTTCCAAAAGGGAACTGTAAAATTTTATGAATGCACTAAAAGAGTAAATTATAAAAGTAATGAAACAGAACAGCATGTTCTTAAGTATCACGAAGGAAAAATAGTCACAGAGGATTTAAAGAAACACGTAAAAAGAAAAACCAGGTCTCTTACCTGTAAAGGAAGGTCAGGCGATTATTAGTTACGATATTTACTTAAAATTTTGGATCTAAAATTAAGATACGAGGAATTGGAGTTAAACATTTATAGACACAATGTATCTAAATGACAAGTTATAAATTGCTATAGTACTAAAGCCTTTAATTTAAATTTTAATTAAATAAAATCACTAACAGATTTTATTATAAATACAGAAAAATGAACTATAGAAAAATGTAAGCTGAAAAAATTGAGCCTACAGTCGTGCAATACGGACGTGTCACTAAATTGTTATCTAAATAATTATTTGCTAACGCAAACCAATTTCAACGTTATTAAATCATTAACGAAATTAATTATTCGATTGTGTTTTGGTACGTGTTTACGCCTTTCTTAATCTAAGTGCATCAAATTGGTGAAGCCAGAAGCGCCCCTCACCACTTCGGGTAAACGAGACGGGCTCTGATTTTTTGCTCCGCTCTTGCAGCGCTGCTCACGTCACACCGTACGTCACCGCAAACTGACCACGGATCATAATGAGCTTACTACGCTCGCCAACTGGAAGTGGCACGAACATTGGACGAAGTGGATCTCAACCGAATTTATCTTCCACTAGTGCAACAACAGCGGTGTCAACTGAGACATCATCTATAACTTTCCGTAAGCGAAAACACCCCGATGATAGTGATATCCAGTTACAATTATCCGATATACAAAAACAAATGTCTACAATTATGGATCTATTGACATCATCTATAAATACACAAAATGAAAGTACTACTAAGATCAGGAACGATATAGCATCTATCAAAGATCAGATGCTCGAAATAAAAAACGGCATGGAAATGACAGAGAAAAAAATAACTAGTATTAGTTCGGAACAAAATGAGATTAAATCCGAGATAAAAGGCCTTACTCCATAAAATTAACTGATGCAAAAGTTACAGCGTTAGAATCCGACGTACAAAAACTAAAGCTGTCTTCCTGTGAAACGAAAGTACATAATAAAACTCCGTTTGTGGAAATTCTCAGTGAACTAAATGATCAAAACTTGCGAAAAACGAACGTTATAGTAGTGGGCATTCAAGAGCCATCATCAAATGATACCATTGGACGTCGTGCTACAGATAAAACTGAAGTATTCAAAATATTGAAACAAATTCTGCAAAACTGCCCCGAACCGATAAAAGTCATGCGGGTTGGACGATACAAGCCAGAGGTAAACCGTTCGATAAAAGTAAGTTTTGCATCCGAAGAAACAGCAAAACAAATATTCCGAAATAAAAGTAAACTAAAAAACTCCACTGTAAAAATATTTTCAAGCCAAACACCATATCAACAAAATCACTTTAAACAACTTAAGGACGAGCTCAATCAGCGTACTGCAAGCGGAGAAGACAATCTAATAATTAAATATGTCAAAGGAATGCCTAAGATTGTAACCGCCCCTTCAAAAAACTAATTAGCTATGATCAATTCGACTCCCAATCAACATATCAATCAGTAAATAACTACAGTGACATAAAATGTAAAAAAAAATCGCTTAAGTTTCTGTACGCTAATGCTAGGAGCATAGTTAAACCTGGCAAGTTTGATGAACTCTGTTGTGCAATTAAATCTTTAAAGTCAGTCATACATATTGTAATTATAACAGAAACATGGATTAAATCAGACGAAGAAGCTAAAAGATTCCAGTTACCAGGATACACGCACTACTACCACTTCAGGCGGAACACTATCGGCGGTGGAATTTCAATTTTTGCTATAAATACCCTCACACACTATCAGATTGAAGAAATGTGTAAGGACGAAAACCATTATTTATGGATACATCTGAAAAAATTTAGTCTAGATATTGGAGCAATATATAAACCAGGAAGAACTGACGTCAAAAGCTTTCTTGACACTTTCTCACTGCAGCTAAATCGAAGGAAAAGAGCAATTGTTTTTGGCGATTTTAATCTTGATTTACTGAACCCTAACAATAGTGTGACAGCATACAAGGACACATTACAGGAAAACGGATATCAAATAGTTAACAAAATTTCACCTACATATTGTACAAGAGAAACATTGCAAACAAAAACAATAATAGATCATGTTTCGACAAACATTAAGGAAAACCAGCTTCATTTTGCTATCATCGAACCAACCATATCAGACCACAAAGAAATATTCCTAGAAATGAACAAATATCAACCACCCAAGAAGGTTAAAATACAATACAAAGCAATTGATTACAAAAAACTTCAAGAAACTGTAGAAGAAACGATGACAGATAAACAAAACAAAGATTACAACAAATTTGAAGAAAAACTTTTAAAAACAATACAGAATTGCAAAGTTAAGAAGATTAAAATTGTAAATCCACCGAAACAAGACTGGATAGATTCAGAAATATTCAGAAAAATTAAACTTAAAAATTCACTTTACCAACAATATAAAAGTAACCCTGAGAATGAAGCTATTAAAAAAGATTTTTTGACAGAGAAGAAGAAAGTTTCAGAAGAAGTTCAGAAGATGAAATATGAATATTACCAAAAAAAGTTTTTAGCTTGTAAAAATAAACCTAAGAAAATGTGGAGTCTAATAGATAGCTTGACCCACAACAAAGTAAAAAACACGTCGATTCCAACAAAGCTAGAAGAAGGAAGTAGTTACTGATGAAAAAGAAATATGTGAATTATTTAACGACTTCTTTTCGACAATTGGATCAAAACTCGCGCAAGTTATCCCTGCAAAATATCACAACAACAAAATTTATACATCTGCTAATATTACACACTCTCAACAGACCCCTGTAAGCCTATCAGATTTAAATCAAACCTCAAATAAGGAAATTTTAAAAATAATAAATAACTTAGACGACAATACTAGTGCCGGCATTGACAATATAAATACAAAATCATTAAAATGTATAAAACACCAAATTGTCGAAGAACTTACAAATTGTATCAATTACTGTCTACAGCAAGGCATATTTCCAGCGACCTTAAAAATATCAAAAGTCACACCCATTCACAAATCAGGAAGTAGGTCTGATCCGAATAACTATCGACCTATATCCGTGTTACCGGTCATATCAAAGGTGTTTGAAAAGATAATCTACAATCGGCTTGAAGCGCACTTAAATTCAATCAACTTTTTCTACTCCAAACAGTATGGATTTCGACCTAAATCTAGCACTCTCTCGGCAACTATTGACCTAATTACTAAAATTAAAAACAATATTGATGAAAGAAAAGTCTGTCTAGGCATATTTATAGATTTAAAAAAGGCATTCGATACTGTGAGTCATAAAATCCTGCTAAGTAAACTATCTGACATAGGAATTACCGGTAGTGCCTACAAAATGTTCGAGTCATATCTGTCAGATCGCTCTCAAATTGTAAAATTAGGAGACTCTTACAGTTCTTCAAAATATAGCACATACGGTATTCCCCAGGGTTCCCTTCTTGGGCCTTTACTATTCTTGATTTATATAAACAGTATTTGTAATCTCAATCTCAAAGGTGAACTATCATTGTATGCCGATGACACTAGTCTATTCTACTTTGGCCATAAAATAGAATCAATCACCAAAGATGCACAGGCTGATCTTAACCTCTTAAATACCTGGTTTCAATGTAATTTATTAACAATCAACATCAATAAAACGCACTTTGTAATATTCTCAGCTAAAAATAAAAAAATTACTAGTTTTGAACCACTTAAAATTAATAATATTATAATAAATAGGACATACAGTGAAAAGTATCTAGGTCTTACACTTGACAATCAATTAACTTGGAAACCACATATTGAAAAGATAAAATCTAAATTGAGGTCTTTGACCGGTGCTCTGCGAGGCATTGTCAGATGTTTACCACAAAAGGTTAGGTTTACCATATATGATTCTCTAATAAAACCCCACATTGACTATACAAAGAAAGAGAAAGAATACAAAGAAATGAGAATATACAAAGAAACTAAACTAATGGACATTAAAGATACATACAACTATTATACATGTGTTCTTATATACAAAATTCTATCAAAACAAATTCATACAAATATCTCATTTAATATAAAAAAAGATTATCCACATCTAAAACGGCTTAGAAGCGCTAATAATATAATGTTTCAGCGTAAAAGAACGAATTACGGTAAAAAAAATATTACTTACGAAGGTGCACTGTTATACAATAAACTACCTAACAATATTAAACAGGCTAAAAATCTTATAACTTTTAAAAATCTACTTAAAAAACATTTAAGTGACAGTAAAATTAACTAAATAATAAAATGAATACCTTAATAATTAAATATATATGAAAAAAAAAAAACACTAAGTAAAATATATATATATATTACTAAAATAAAAGTGAAAAAAAAAAAAAAAAAAAAAAATGTACAATATGAATGTACACATCATATTATACATGGATATTGTGTATATAGTTGTATATATATATATATATATATGTATATATATGTGTATATAAATAAATAACTTACACATACAATTCACTACACGCATTAAAAAAAAAAAAAAAAAAAAAAAAAAAAAACTTACCTTTAATCCATGTCACATCTAGTCGACGTTGATCCATGTTAATTCAATCTACTTGCATCACTTATCGCATTTTACCCACTCAAACATCCACATTTATACGTCAAAAATTCCAAAACTACCTCACATTCGGTAATATAGCATTTACATTAAAAATAGGTAAGATTATTATAGTATAACATTAATTGCGCTAGCACTAACACAATATAATGTTTGCGCTGTAGGCACCCTAAACCCATTACTTTTTTAGATAATAAACTTTTAATATGTTCTCATGTTAAGTGAATGTAAATTTCTTTGTGAGAATAAAGTTCTTTAACCCGAATGACCGGATGGGGCGCCAGTTGGGTTAATGGCGCCAGTCCTATCTTCAATAAGGGATCTCCACAGACTGTACCTATACAGATAATAGTTTAGCGAATGACCGCCGATATCAAAAACATTCCCATTCCGGTACAGAATCGAATCCAAAAACATTTAGAATAGAATAGAAATTTATTGAAGTCTCACCGTAACAAAGTACAAACAACTTAAACTGAACAAAATATACCAAACTGAACAATGAAAAATGTATTAAATATACTTAACTAGATAACAATATAGTAGATAAATTGTACGACAACGTATGATACAACATGATCTATTTATTAGTTTTAAATTTTCAAATTTATATAGATATTGAAAAGTTATTACGTATAACCCCTGTGTATATTTCTAAGTAGCTCGACTAGTAGATCTTTTGCAAAGTCCGTCATCATGAAGTCCCGACGATTATTCGATTCGCGATTGAAACTGAAACTAGAAATTAGGGTGCATTCCTAGTTAGAATCCTGAACCTATCAGAGCTGAAACCAATTCCAACTGACAAACCTATCACTGCTTCGCATTCATTCATTGTAATAGTTGGTTCGAAATAAATTTCTTTTTTTAAGCCCGTTCTAAATTATGTCACTTGACCACAAGTGCTACAAAAACGTCCGTGTTAGCTTTCCATTTCCCTCCCAACAAACAAAATATATAAACGACATACACATTCCGCGCAGTGCAAAACAAATAACTGCACACTGTCGAGCAAATATAGCTCTGACCTTTGGTATGAGTGGGAGCGTCAGCAAAAAGTGTCGCTAGAGAAATATTACTTGCTTTACAATAGTTCCATTTGAAGCTTTACAGCTCAGTGGTTTATTGAATCGATATTTCAATACTTTTCAAGACCAATTGCCTGACTTGGTACACTATTAAAAATATGGAGTACTTACTTAACAATAATTATCAAGTCTTTTCCCTGACAACTAAGCGATATTTATTTCTAAGACATCTAAGCTATGCTGGACTCGTATTTGAAGAATTCTAAGTTTGTGCAGTTGTGCAGATTTATGCTTTTGCTGCCTATGTATACAATCAAAGCTTTTATTTCATTATAAGATACATAAAATAAGCTTAATAAACATATTAACACGTTTTTGGTTTTTGCATCGGCCACTCTCATAGTAGGTATGGTTAACCAGGAGAAAAAGTGGAAAAAAACTATAATTTGTGATCATCTATGACATCTCGATGTATAAATGTATGATACAAGCCGCTCGTTTGAAATATTATTTATTTTTAATGACATTTATTATAATTTCACACAACTGATAATGTATATGTAATTTGTAATACAACTGGTTATTTTCAATATTTTTTTTCGCGTAGTGTTACCGTGGGACGTATCAAATTTTTGATATATGTCATCGTCTCAACTGAACACAATAAATTGATTGAACGTTTGTATATTAGGGTTGGCAATTTGTTTGCCAGAGATGAATGGTAGACTTTACGGTTGACTGTTAGAAAATGCCACTTTACATATAGTCCGCCCAGTTTTATCAACAGTAAAGGATAAATAAATAGATTAATAAATAGTTTGTTGTCTTAATTTACCATCCATTGGTTAAAGTTATACGATAAAGTGAACGACTACTTATTAGGCACAAACGCATAAAGAAAAGTCTGATCACTGAATTTTCAATTCTTCAATCAACCCATATAGGGTTGCCATCTTTATAAGTATAAAAATCTTGTGTCTCAATGTTCGTTTCTGCTAATCTTTGAAACCACTGAACCTATTTTAATGAAATTTTGTAAATATCTTATTTTTGGTGCAATTTAAAAGATAGGTAACTATTTAAACCGACAGGACTTTAAACCGAAAGTGTCCCGGTATTTGTCAGCTTTCGCGTTATTATTTGTTCCAATTTAAATGATAGGGTTTTTGACTGATAGATGGCGCTGTTATCGAGATTTTGCAGGACAAATGGCAGGACAACGACTGCCCACGCTCACTCGAATTTTATAAAGTTACAATTCCATCTCTAAATCCTTTGTTTTCAGTCCCATGTGATCGGAATCGAACGAAATTAGGGTTTTAACTAGTTTGTTATAATATAAATAAAAATCTACTTATACATATCTTATCCAGTTGCATTCCTAAGCGCACACAATTATTTGTCACAACCTAGTCTTAACATGTATTGTGGAAATTGATATTATTAGGATTGTTTTGTTTCATTTTTCATTACGTCATTGTAATGTTAAACATTTTTGAGTTACGTCATTTTAATACTGAGCGTGCGATATGTACATATGTACTCATCGGTTTCGATGACGGCGACCCTTTCACTTTTTTTTGTTAACGAGGGGAAACCATCAGGTACCCGGTACCTTGGGAGGGTAACCGGGTTATGTAGGATTTGTTAGACCCACTAAAACCCCTAGGTGGCCTTTCTCTGCGCTTTAGGAGGACTCCGGCATCTCCAGTGGAACGCACCTGTGTCCTCCATGCG
>DWPO01000011.1:0-11727 GCA_018251755.1 Morvina fissimacula | reverse complement strand
TGAAACTAAGTGTTTTAATCGTTAATCTAGTATTGTGGATTGTTCCTAGCGTATTTTGTAATAGTCTGCTTACTAATATTTGTCTTTTGTTTAATTGTAATTAAAATCAGGTTATGGATAATAAAATTGTTATTATTGCACTGAATTTTAATTGAAATATCACTTCTGACCTAAAATCAGAAGTGGGATCTCAATTCAAGCCCTCAGCCTTAGCCGTTTTGCTATCTTTTCGCTAATTAAGGAACAAACCAAAACTACCGACATATTTTTATTTTTGTGAAAAAATGATTGTGAAATTAATCTTTTGTGATGTTCTTCGATACAAAGTGCGTATAGGTGTGTAAATATGCCTAGAAATCGTGAATCACGAAACAGATCACGCCGATATCAGAGATCGTGTGATAGATCGCGCGGTAAGTCGCGATCTCGTTCGTCCTCGCGGTCGTGTGCGTCACATATGCAGTTGTCGCGGGTACATGTCGATGTCGCGATCGCATACGCGTGCGTTAGCATCCTAGTAGTCTGTGCGTTCGCGGGAATGGCTTGTGTCATAGACGAGAGCAAGCTCGCTGTTGCGTTCTGTTTTGTGTTCGAAGGCACGAGTGCGCGTTAATCAATCCCTATTTGAACTAGCGGCGTTCGGCGCGAGTTTTAAATATTCAGTCGGATCGGCGTTTGGAGAAGGAGAGCGATGCGCTGGCTCGCTCGTACTATGTTGCCATGTTACAATGACAAGAAGTAATTTTGCATCTACCTCGTTCAATCACATAATAATGTGCAATTTTCGAACTAACAGATAGACCGTGTTTCGGCGTATGGTGCGATGAAGTGGAATGCGTGCGTTTAGGTAACCGATGAAACGATAGTGAATGCTTGTCGCGAATCGCAAATTCTTTATCTGTGGCAACGCGTGGACTTTGCTATGACTTTACTATGTGAATGGGTCACTATCGATAAGTCGTGTTTTAGACGCGAATACCCCTTTGTCCTCTAAAACTAGACTAAGCGAGTATTACGTTTGACGTTATAAATACCTCATCAGACAAGTATTCTTTGTACGTAAATTTTCGCGTCGGATCCTACTTAGGCTACGTACCTATAGTAAAAGGTAAAAGCGAAGAGCTAATGATTTTAATTGCGATCTCTGGTATGTTTATATTGCGAAATGTTTTACTTGTAATCAATCGAGACATGTATCAATGTCCAAATAAAGTAAAGCCGCTTGGAACTTCTGTCGCTAATTGTGAGTATTGTAAGCCACACAAACGAAACGTTAATCTCTGTAGTGAGCGTAAGCGCGACGGTACCAATTGCGATGTTACTACAGCAGTAGTCCAAGGCAGACCTGTTGGATGTTCTCATAGAACAAAGGAGCGATTGATATTTCCTGACGTACTAAAACATTTTTCACGTTAAGGCTTGCGAGTGCACTTTAAAGGGTTTAAGCCATAATGAAATAGGGTCTAAATCATATGTAAACCTTCAACTTGAGTTCGATGAAATTACGATGGAAGCTTAATTACTTTCGTTTGTACTTTTCAAATCATAATTGAGACCGATATACTGAATAGAGATTTTATAACGTACGGACAAACGGTGCATCATGCTTTTTGTCTCGAATGTAAGCGAGTTTAAAGATATTGACCGTGTAATTAATACACCGTTAGTAGAAGACAATCGTACCATTTAACATATTTAAATTATAAGAGTTAAGTTTTTCATGTCGGGCACGGCAACCACTACAGCAACTACGGTTGAAATGCACATTAACCTCGCTAGAAATACGCCGATTTCACATCTACCGTATGGTCACAATATACCAGACACCGGATACTTAAAGATTCCCTTCGGTCTCAGTAACTCGCCTATCGTTTACCAAATACCAAAAGAATTATGAATAAAACATTGCGTAAACATATTCGACGCGGTGGTGTGGTAACGTTGTGGTGTATAATGTGTATATCGACGATTGAGCTTTACTGTAAAACGAATCTATCCGTTACAAGAGGTTCTTAATACTTTGATGACTGCCGGTCTTTCCATCAATCTAAAAAAAAAAAGTGTGCTTTTTGAACAAGGAAATTGAATACTTAGGCAGACTAAGCACTAGGCAGGTCAGGTGTTATATGAAGGTCAGGTAAGGCCGAGCTGTCTTAAAATTAAGGCGCTTGTAGATTCACCGGTCACTAAAACATTATGCAGTTTAGTGAAATTTTAGCTTGTCGAGTGTTTTAGGTGTTACATTTGGGGCTACGCGGTGTAGACTCGTTATATTCCGCAGATTGCAAGGAGGGAGCTTGCTAGGAAGTCGCTTTTAGTTGGGGTCCAAGGCGGAAGTAATTTCGCCGGGACATCATTACGAGGTTGACTAATGAATTTATTTTGACCATTTTCAATTTCATGTTGCAAGCCGAGGTTTGCGCCGACGTGAGTGATGCGGGCTACGGAGCCATTCTCCGACAGAGCCGCGAGAGCGGTGGCGTGGGGATTCGTCGCATATTGCAGCGGACTGACCTGGAGTGTGCAACGACGGTGCCACTATACCACTGGAGACTTTGGCGGTGGTGAAATAATTGCAGCATTTTGGGCGCTATCTTATAGGTATCTGGTTCAAGATAGTCACCGGACTGAAGGTAAAGGTTCGTGTAAAAACGGCGAGAGCGACCCGCTGGTGAGTCTACCTTCAGAATTTTAGCTTTAACATAGTGGGAGGTAGTAGGAGTGGAGTCATGATGGCTCGTGTGAATGTTTAAGTATCGTTTGTATATTAAGAAAACACGTACCTAGAGCCTACATCAAATTGTTACTTCGTGGGAGGAACTTGAGGTTTCATTTTCAACGATTTAAATGACTGCTCTGGGCCCCTTACTGGAATCTAACTGATTTGAATTCGTGGCGTTGTTTATGGATTCCTTTACTATGTATACGCTACTCTACCCTATGATGCAGGGCGGAGATGAGTTACTTAAGATTTTTACCAATACAATTTCTCTTTTTGGTGTGCCATAGTTGTGGCTGACTACTCAACGTGCTGATTGGGTGCGAGGGTGTGACGTCAGTCATACAAACGCTGGTTCGCGACATGGCTGTCGAGAACGCCGTGAGCTGCGGCACAGTCGCGCTGTCGAGTTGTTGCGGCCAATAAGGCTCAACAGGATGCGTATGCGAACCGCAAGCTGTGCGCAAGCGTGCGTGGGTCATGCGTGCGTTATGCAGTGTGGCAGGCGCGGTGGCAGGCGCGATGCCAGGCCTGGTGGCGGTCGCCGTGGTAGGCGCAATGGCAGTACAAGTTCATGCGTGCAGCTATGACGTACTGAGCGGCCCCTATGAGCTGCGTTTGCTGAGCGGTTTCTATGGAAAAACCACGCAGGCTGCGGCTGAGTACATGGTGCTTTGGCATGGAGAGTGGTGTCCGGAATCATGTGCTGCTTTCTTTGAAAGTAGGAATGCCAAATGATGTTATAATTCGTGGGTGGCTTGTTCCATTATGCGCCTCTATACTCTTTTTAATAGTTAACTTTACCCCACTGAATATTTTTTTACTTATGCGCATATCTATTTTACATACACACATACACACACACATGTTCACATTAGTTTTTGACATACATCTTTTACGAGGTCATACTGGGTCAATACTCCGGCGATGATTGGCATCTTTTGTCATATGGCTTACATCCGGTGACGATGTGTTTTGATATCTTGTAACCGGGATGGACATGCGAATCAGAGATGCCTCTGTCCAGGACATGCGAATCAGAGATGCCTCTGTCAGTTTATGTAAGTGTAGATGTGCGAATCAGAGAGGCCTCCATCTACCTTAGGCAGCGGGGACGCCTTCTGCCTAATCTGTTCACAGGTACAGTTCGCAGAGAGAGTCGAGTGTGCACCATAGAAAACAATAGCAGCTGGAAACGTTTGTATTGTAAGGTTATGTTAGAGAGCTCTCATACTATTTTGTTGTCATGGTTACTCTATATGAGTGCATGGTGCCTTGGCGACAAACATGTTGTTTGATCGTAAGTAAATGTTTGTGACTGTGGTATGTACTCGAGTAAGCCCGACAGTCTGTGTGACGTCATGGGTGGGGCTGCCACAGATCACGTGTGAGAACGACTGCGGGTCGTTGTGCGTCAGACAGACCGTGGCTGTCGTGACAAGACTTGTGTCGGACTGTGATACGTCACGAGTGAGGTATACTGCGGGATGCCTGCATGTAGAGGACGGACTGTGGGCCGATCCTTTGGCAGCGTTACTGCAGGACGCTTGCCCTACATGGGTGTATGAGTATGTTTAGAAGATCGAATATGTGCAGCGAAGTATGAAATATGTGCGCTTTCTGTAAAAAGGAGATCCATAGCTAACGAATAGATGATGATGTATGAGTCAGGGCCCTGTGAGCGTGATGTATGAAATAAATAGGCAACGTCTAGCCTAAATAACTTTTGTGTAAATGCTAATATGTTTAACAGATAGTGAAACTCTCATTTCGCCTAGTATAGAAGATGTTGAACCTGCAGCTGGCACATCGGGCCGGTTAATCTCAACGAGCTACAGAGACCTGCACCTGGCACATCGGGCTGGTTCATCTCAACAAACTACAGATGAGAAACCTGCCTTCAGCTGATGCCCAGCAGACATCCGTGATGCCGTCGAGGACGACGCCCTGTCAGGAGAGGCCGAGTTAGGAATTAATAGTTGGTAGTATGGAGAGTGGGGGTAGTTCTATATAAGTCAGACCGAGATGCGTAGGTGACACACACCTCTGTCATATTTGCGTGCGGAAGCTATGCTTGTCGCTATATCGATGTGATCTGAAACTAAGTGTTTTAATCGTTAATCTAGTATTGTGGATTGTTCCTAGCGTATTTTGTAATAGTCTGCTTACTAATATTTGTCTTTTGTTTAATTGTAATTAAAATCAGGTTATGGATAATAAAATTGTTATTATTGCACTGAATTTTAATTGAAATATCACTTCTGACCTAAAATCAGAAGTGGGATCTCAATTCAAGCCCTCAGCCTTAGCCGTTTTGCTATCTTTTCGCTAATTAAGGAACAAACCAAAACTACCGACATATTTTTATTTTTGTGAAAAAATGATTGTGAAATTAATCTTTTGTGATATTCTTCGATACAAAGTGCGTATAGGTGTGTAAATATGCCTAGAAATCGTGAATCGCGAAACAGATCACGCCGATATCAGCGATCGTGTGATAGATCGCGCGGTAAGTCGCGATCTCGTTCGTCCTCGCGGTCGTGTGCGTCACATATGCAATTGTCGCGGGTACATGTCGATGTCGCGATCGCATTCGCGTGCGTTAGCATCCTGGTAGTCTGTGCGTTCACGGGAATGGCTTGTCATAGACGAGAGCAAGCTCGCCGTCGCGGTCCGTTTTGCGTTCTGTTTTGTGTTTCGTTTTACGTTCGAGAGCGCGAGTGTGCGTTGATCGTGGACGATCACGATGCTATTCAGGCAGTAAATCATCCAAGCGTCGTGACAATCTTTACCAAACATTTGACACCATTGCACTTGTAAAACCACTTTGTGATGTGTCGTCTTTCAAACAACAGATAGTCGATGTAATCTGGTCCATTACACCGGGGCGCTCACAAAACTAGTAAGTACTCACGATGTAGACATACGGTGCTATAAATCAACTCATAGACTTTACTGTGAGATTGGGTCACTGTCGATAAGTCGTGTTTTAGGTGCGAATGTAAATGTCCTTTAAAACTGGACTAAGCGAGTATTTTGTTTGAGGTTATAAATACCTCATCAGACAAGTATTCTTCGTACAGTAAATATGCATGTGGGATCTTACTTAGGTTACGTTCCTACAGTAAAAGGTAAAAGAGCTAATGATTTTAATTACGAACTGTGGATTTAATGACGCTCAAAATGTTTATATTGCGAAATGTTTTACTTGTAATCAATCGGGACACCGCATGTATCAATGTCCAAAGAAAGTAAAGCCGCTTGAAACTTTTTCGCTAGTTGTGAGTATTGTAAGCCACACAAACGAAACGTTAATCTCTGTAGTGAACGTAAGCGCGACGGTGCCAATTGCGATGTTACTACAGCAGTAGTCTAAGACAGACCTGTTGGATGTTATCATAGACAAATGAGCGATTGATATTTTTCATGTTAAGCCTTGCGAGTGTACTTGAAAGGGTTTTAGCCATAATGAAATAGTGTCTAAATAATATGGAAGCTTTGTTACTTTCGTCCGTACTTCTTTTCAAATCCTAATTGGGACCGATATACTGAATAGAGATTTTATAACGTACGGACAAACGGCGCATCACGCGTTTTGTCTCGAATGTAAGCGAGTTTAAAGATATTGACCGTGTAATTAATACACCGTTAGGTGAACCCAATCGTAACCATCTAACAACTTATAAATGAGTTAAGTTTTTCATGTTGGGTACGGCAACCGCTACTACCGTTAGTAACTACGGGTGAAATGCACATTAACCTCTCTAGTAATAAGTAAGTACGGTAGATATGAAAACGCCGATTTCATATCTACCGTATGTTAACAATACACCGGACACACCGGATGGTCACTACGAATACTTAAAGATTGTCTTCGGTCTCGGTAACTCGCCTATCGTTTACCAAAGAATTATGAATGAAACGTTATGTAAACATATAGACGCGGGTAACGTTCTGGCTGCTGGTGGCTCCACTCTAAAAGAACTAAAAGGAGGAATCTATCTGTTACACGAGGTTCTTACTGTTTTAAAGCGCGTATGGCCCTGCGGCTTGTGTGGGTCGTGAACGATTACACAGGTTGGGCAGCGTCGGCCGCGATCGGTGCTTGGATGGGTGACCGCTGGTGGCGAGATTTCGTGCGCGCTTCCGTGCTTTGAAGAGCATTCGATTGTTATCGGAATGATAGCGGTCGTTGGACCTTGTCGGGGGCCCTTTGGGTGATCCGACGGACGGGTGGGCCACTGGCCCGTTTCTCCACCAGCCCGCATTGGAGCGGCGTGGTGGAGTGTGCTCCACGCTTCGACCAGTTGTGGTGGGGGGCCCGTGCCGAACGGTGGGACATAAGAAAAAAAGGGTCGCAGCCAGAGGGTCTGGTAGAGACCTGATAAATGTCAGGTAAGGCCGAGCCCTCATGGAGTCGGGACGCTTGTGGATTCACTAGTCCCTGAAAGTGTGAAGCGGATCGGTCAGTTTTTGTGTTTGGCCGAGAAGGTTGGGCGTTATATTTGGGGCTTTGCGGTGGAGACTCGTTATATTCCGCAGCTTGCAAATAGGGAGGTCGCTTTTAGTTGGAGTCCAAGGCGGAAGTTATTTCGCCGGGATATCATTAAGAGGTTGACTAATTAATTTGTTTTGACCATTTTCAATTTCATGTTTATGCCGACGTGAGTGATACGGGCTACGGAGTCATGCTCCTACAGAACCGCGAGAGCGGTGGCGGGAGGTTCGTCGCATATTGCAGTGGACTGACCCGAGGCGCGGAGCGACGGTGCCACTGTATCACTGGAGACTTTGGTGATGGTGAAATAATTGCAGCATTTTGGGCGGTATCTTATAGGTATCTGGTTCAAGATAGTCACCGCACCTAAGGTCAAGGATCGTGGAAAAATAGCGAGGGCGACTCGCTGGTGAGTCTGCCTTCGGAATTTTAGCTTTGACATAGTGTGCAGGAGGAGAGTCATGACGGCTCGTGCTAATGTTTGAGTATCGTTTGTATATCAAGGAAACACGTACTTAGAGCCTACATCAAATTGTTGCTTCGTGGGAGGAACTTGAGGTTTCATTTTCCACGATTTATATGGATGCTCTGGGCCCCTTACTGGAATCTAACTGATTTGAATTCGTGCCGTTGCTTATTGATTCCTTTACTACGTATTCGCTACTCTACCCTATGATGCAGGGCGGAGATGAGTTACTTAAGGTTTTTACCAATACAATTTCTCTTTTTGGTGTGCCATAGTTATTCGTGGCTGACTACTCGGGCCTCCGCGTTCAACTTGCTGATTGGGTGCGAGGGTGTGAAGCCAGTCATACAAGCGCTCTTTCGCGACATGGCCGCTGAGAACGCTGTGAGCTGAGGCGCAGTCACGCTGTCGAATTGTTGGGACATAATTGGGTCCAACAGGACGCGTATGCGAACGTTTTTGTTGAGTTTTCAACGCGGGGTGATCTTGTGTTTATTATAAAAAAAAACTTGTCTCTGTCGACAGACAAACTGGACCCAAGCATGCGTGGATCATGCGTGCATCATGCAGTGTGGTATGCGCGCTAGCAGTCAAGGTCATGCGTGCGTTATGCAGTGTGGCATGCGTGATGGCAGTACAACCTCATGCGTGCGTGCGGCACTTGGGCAGCTATGAGCAGCGCTGGTTGAGCGGTTGCTTTTGGAAGACCACACAAGCATCTGCCTGGTACATTGTGCCTTGGCGAGAAACATTGCGTTCTTTGATCGCAAGTAAATATTTGTGACTGGCAAGTCAGCCCGGACGGACTGAGGGATGTCATGGGCGAGGCTGCCACAGATCACGTGTGAGAACGGACTGCGGAGACGTCACAAGGAAGGCGTACTGCGGGATGCCTACATGTAGAGGACAGACTGTGGGCCGATCCTTTGGCAGCGGACTGCGAGACGCTTGACCTACATATGTGTATACTGGATGTGTGCTGTGAAGACACATTCCAGGTATTGGATCTATTGTGTCCAATTATACTGGGCTCGAACTGCGGGGCGAGTACAGGGAATGTGGTGTGACGCTTGCCACGGTATAGTTGTCCACACATTCGCAAATGTGCTACGGTACATTTGGTTATCAGGCATATCAGTTGACATATGAATATATGTCCACTGATATGTAGGTGTGTATACTGGGTGTGTGCTGTGAAGACGCATTCCAGGTATTGGATCTATTGTGTCCAATAATACTGGGCTCGAACTGCGGGGCGAGTACAGGGAATGTGGTGTGACGCTTGCCACGGTATAGTTGTCCACACATTCACAAATGTGCTACGGTGCATTTGGTTGATCAGGCATATCAGTTGACATAAGAATATGTGTCCACTGATGTGTAGGTGTGTTGTACGGCCGTACAGTGTGATGAATGAGTGTTGATGAATGACTTAATTATTTTTATGGCTGTGAAAATTTCACTTTAAGTTACTTGATGAATGAGGGCCTTGTAAGCGTGATGTATGAAATAAATAGGCAACGTCTAGCCTAAATAACTTTTATGTAGATGCTAATATGCTTTACAGATTGTGAAAACTCTATTTCGCCTAATATAGACGATTCTGAACCTGCACCTGGCACATCAGGCCGGTTCATCTTAACGAGCTACAGAGACCTGCACCTGACACATCGGGCTGGTTCATCTTATCGAGCTACAGAGACCTGCACTTGACACATCAGGCCGGTTCATGTCAATGAGCTACAGATGAGAATCCTGCTCCAGCTGGTGCCCAGTCAGACATCCGTGATGCCGTCGAGGACGACGCCCTGTCAGGAGAGGCCGTGTTAGGAATTAATAGTTTGTAGTAGGGAGAGTGGGGGTAGTTCTATATTGTAGTAGGGAGAGTGGGGGTAGTTCTATATAAGTCAGACCGAGATGCGTAGGTGACACATTTCTTTAATATTTGCGTGCGGTAGCTATGCTTGTCGCTATATCGATGTGATCTGAAACGAAGTGTTTTTAACAGTTTATCTAGTGTTGTGGATTGTTCCTATTTCTAGCGTATTTTGTAATAGTCTGTTTACTCATATTTGTCTTTTGTTTAAATTGTAAATAAAATCAGGTTACTGTTAATGAAACTGTTGTTATTGCACTGAATTTTAATTGAAATATCACTTCTGTCCTAAAAATGTATTTTTCAATTAAATTGATAAATTTTAAGTAATGCTACGGGTATAACGTTAGTCATCTATCCCCAGCAATGGGATATGAAAAGAATAAAACTTTGTTATTATCAACTGTAATTATATCCCATGCGAACAAAACTTCTTTTCGTTCTTAATTATCTTGTCGGTTACAAAGTGGAATTAAATTGTGTGAAGCGACGTGTTTACATTCTCTTACATTTACTTACATTTTTCATTTTGCTTTCCGCAGTCCTTCGGCCGCTCCGCAGATGTACGAGTATGCGGAATCGTCTTTGTGTAGTGCAGTTTTTATGCGACTTGTTAATTTGCTTACCAGCGTTGTGTGACTAGCGTAATTAGTGAAAGAAAATTACACTTTGTTTCTCATATTCATGAAAATAAAAATATATATATATATACTTGTATGTTTTTAAATTTAAAAAAAAAAAATATATACTTATGTTTTTTTAATTTACAATGTTACAACAATATCTTTGTTCTGTTACAACTAACTCTTTTTTACGTAGTGAAATCCTTCATGGATCCATTAACAGGAAAATGAGGAGGGGGGGTTATGCTGGACTCCGGACTAGCCAAAAATCTGTAAAGGAACAAATGTATATAATAACATACCAAAAACAATACGAAACATAGCTGACATACATTTTTTTAAAAATAAATTACATGAATATCTAGTAGATAAATGTTATTACAACATTGATAATTTCTTAAATGACAGTAACTGAGCCAGTGATTCTGTTTAATTGTTGTATTGTTTTGTTGTATATAGGCGATCAAATGATGTACGCGTTATAAGCATTGACGTAATCATGACAATTTAATAATAGTAATAAATAATATTTTATATAATTACAATTATAGATACAACGTAAAAATCTAATAATGTATATTTTACAACTTCACGTCATTTGCACACCATGGGTTTCAAACGTGTTTAAGTGGATGTATTTATTGTATGTATTTCACCTTTGCACCTTATTCTGCAATAAATGAATAGAATTGAATTCTTCCGCGACCACGCTGTAGCTACCTTCACTAGGAATTGTAACAATTTTTTTTAACTAATCGTTTCTCTTAAATAGTGTAATATTAGTTGCGTTTTAATTGTATTTTTGAGCTGTATGTAATGCAGTTACCTATACCTAAAAGACCCATTTTTATGTCCCACTATTGGGCGCAAAAACAGCCGTAGCCACTTCATTTGCTGGAGGTACCTAGGTATTTTAGGTACCTCCAGGTCTCACCCAGTTGTAGTAAGAGGCCTGTACCCAACAGTGAGAAATAGAAGGGTCGCAGCCATATTGATTTATTGAATTTTGCCTACAAGGCAATCACTAGTCGGTACAAAAGTTTGTTTTTAATCACACAGTATAAACTACATCAGTATGTCAGTTCATAAATCCATTACACTCACAGACGTCATGGTGCTGTTGACATACTTAACTCGCAACTCTCATTAAAAGTTGCTTTTGCAACTTTCAACATAAATTAGCCCAAACTTGTTAATGTCAGTTATGGAAGTATGTAAAACACGAGATATAATTTAGCTATAATTTTAATATATCTATCTGGTATTGTAAGTAATAAAATACTAATGAACAACGGTTGACAAGACTGAATTTTCTTTAAGAAAGTCACGGTTTCGAATAGAATATAGAATATAAACAATTGAGAAAGTTATGCAACTTCAGATAATTAATTACGCGTAATTAAACAGTTGTGGTGAGAGACCCGTGCCCAACAGTGGGACATAAAAAGGGTCGCAGCCAATTAAACAGTAAAGGCGTAGTTTATTAAAACACGAACAAAATTACTGATCATAGTCGCAAAATTGCATTATTAGATATAACATGCT
>DWPO01000010.1:0-11837 GCA_018251755.1 Morvina fissimacula | reverse complement strand
GGGACAAAAATGTAAATGATGAAATTAGATTTTTGTTACTGGTCTGAGTGTGTACTTGTCTTTGTGTGTGTTGCCATAGCACACACGACACAGGGAAGCCTTCTGTGGGGCTATGAGTGTGAAGGGTTATAAGAAGCTGAAATTTGGCATGTATGTTTCTTAGAGAATGTAGGGAAGCATTTAGAAATAATTATTGGAAATTCCACCCCGAAGGGGGTGAAAGGGGTCGAAAACCAAATTCCACGCGGGCAGAGACGCCGACGGAAAGCTTGGCTGCGACCCTTTTTATGTCCCATTGTTGGGCATGGGTCTCTCGTCATAACAGGGTAAGGCCTGGAGCATAGGAGGCCAAGACGGAAAGCTACTACGCTAAAAACGTACTACGGCTTAACTTATGTCCATATTGCGGGAATGCCCGAAATGTTCTGTCCGACTGTCTCACTCGCGACCTCACTGCGATCGGCGGGAGCTTATAATGAATAACCTCCGATAGGTTCGAAACATGTCGGGCATTCCCGAAACGTGCACGTCATATATTTGATTATGTATCTAGATTTGCGAATAGAGAGAACGACTTCTATTTTTACATACGTGGTACAGTATCAAAGAGGACGACTTCTATATTTACGGCTGTATCACACGTGCCCTTCATAGAAGTCGACTCTTGGGCGGAAACAGCTGTCACGAGCAGCTGTCACATGTCATGTAACGACTGATCCGAAAAGAGTGCAGAGTTTTTTCCGTCGGCTTTTTTTCCGGTCAACCATGCCCTCTACAAGGGCAGCCAAATCCGATGACCAAAAACCAATGTTAAAACAAACTGAAATATTTTATTTCATTATAAGGTACACAATAAGTATAAGGTAAAACAGTTCTATGCTATAATTAGTTCATAAACATTATTCTAGATTAAAATTTAAAAAAAAAGTAGTATTTATGTAGTATATTTATATATGTAAGTATGTAGTATGTATGCATGTATATGATGAGGGTATAGGTATCCTTAAGTATGTATATTTATATAACGTAAATGAATTATTCAATTAAAAGAATGCACGCTAAATCGCATCACATATGAGTTCTCCAGTCGCAGGTCTGCTGGAAGAAATTCTTTAGTGAATAAGCAGTCATAAGTTTGTACATATTACTTCTTTCATTATGTAATTTGGTGTCTCTTGTGTGAAAAATTATTAAATAAATAAAAATAATTAAATAAAAATAAATAAATAAAATTCTCGGAATTTATTAATAGCAAAAATTAAATAAACATCGAGAAAGAGTTTAAATTATCGTTACATCTATTTCATTGCTATACATTATCGGTTATTTAAGAGATTTAGAGGGGACGGGGACGGCGACGGCAACGGGAACGGGTACAAGGAGAAAAAAAACTAAGACAGCAAAAGAAGCATTTTAAGGCGATACGAAGTTCGCGGGGTCAGCTAGTTGTTGATAAATATAAACTACTTTTTTATTTGCACATAATATGAATTAGTATCTGATAGTAAAACATATAAATTCAAAATATGAATCTACTAACAGGCTCCATTTGATGAAGCTGGCAATTGCCAGAAAGAGACACAGTCCCCTCTTGACGCTATCCTGCTCGGAACGTTTTTTCCCTGTCATATGATCGAAATGAATGTGAACCTTATCTTATTGTAGTAAAGTACAATTTTTAATGTTCAATATTGTCTTGTAAGCATCCCAGTTCGTGTTTAAGTTCCTTGGTACTAATTACTCGTAATATACGTACAAGGTGAGGGAGCGCGCGCGCATGCAAGCTAGATGCGCGTAGTAGGTGGGCGTCGGATAGGACACGGAGCGAGTGCAGCGCGAGAACAGGTGGCACAGGTAGAACGTTAGCTGCTCCACTTCGTCCTTCGAGATACGACTGTCGTTGCATACCGCGTGATAGCGTATAGGACGTGCGGTGCCCTTAATCGCCTGGTGCGATACCTTTGGAAAGAAATCTTCTATATTGCTGTATGGAATGACTACTCGTATTGCGCATAGATAGCTTGCCGGACTGTCAAATGGTATTAGATTCGATTCCCAACGGGCCAGAAATTTTAACAATGAAGTTTTTTTTTTTTCAAGGATATAGCAAAGTAGCCACCAACCCGCATTGGAGCAGCGTAGTGGAGTATGCTCCAGGCCTCACCGAATTGGTTAGAGACCCGTGCCCAACAGTGGGACATAAAAAAGGGTGGCAGCCAACAAAGTAGCATGCAATGATGAGTAGTCTCTGCAGCCCATGGACATTTACGTCCAACCTCGAATATGATTGAAATCAACTGAGTTTGTAAGTGAATGCGTTGCTACTTCTGAGGAATAGGTTGGAATATCGTTTGTCCAGTAGGGTCTGCCTAACAACAGCCTTCAGACGGAAACACTGCGGTGCTGCTACGGCAGAACTGGTGCAGCAGTGGTGCCGCCACAGACGAGTCTTCGACATAAGACTCTGCCAATTTCGATTTCTTTTCTGGTCTGGGTGTCGATGCCTTTGTATGAGTTCTTTGTGTGTGTCATAAAATGTCAAATGAATTCAATCATTTCTATAATAATTCCTTGTAGCAGAGATAATATATGGTGTGAAATGTACACTGTAGGCAATCAGATGTAATTTTAAAAACTACTGTAGTACTCTTTTATCACTGAACGTTTCGTGAGTGTCTTTATTTTATTATTTATTTATTTACTTTAATTAACACGGTACAAATCAATTACATTAATTAAAGGACAATGCATTTATACATCTCACTCGCAAAACTTCAAACATTCTAATAATATTTTCATCCATCCATCCGCGAACAGATCGCACTCTGGGCTACTGTCCAGGAAAGTGTTCAGTGCTTTAAGGATTCTGGGGATGGGTGAGTTAGCGCGCGCTACCGTTCGGGCAAGACGCGGAGCGAAAAGGCTGTGATTGCGACACCGCTTATAATTGTCTGGGACGAAAAAACGGCACAATTCCTCGAGGAGCTGTGGAGCATCTATTTTACCATGGAGTATTTTACAGCCCATGGTAATCTGTTGGTATTCGCGTCGGACTTCCAGTGAGTTGTAACTTAGAGTGCCCAGAAGAAATTTAGTAGGGTAGAGGTACGGGTAAAAGCCATACACGCGCTTATAGAGGTACCTCAAGAAAACTTTTTGGACCTTTTCTAAAAGAAGCGTATATGTCTTTTCGTACGGATTCCATACGCAAGCGCTTGCTTCCAATTTTGTACGAACCAGGGCGTTAAAAATCACGCGAATGACGTTGACGCACTGAAAGTCCCTCGCATTTCTGAGGACAAATCCAAGACGTCTATGAGATTCCTTCGCCAATGCTACAATGTGGTCGTGGAAGGTCAGTTTTGGGTCGAATGTGACTCCCAGGTCTTTCACCGACTGAGATCGTGTAATTAATTGATTGCCTAGTTTGTAATCAAATTTAATGGGTCCCCACATTCGACCAAACGTCATTATATAGCATTTTTTAGGATTAAAATCCATTTTATTATCAATACTCCACTTAAAAATGGCATCTACGTCGCTTTGCAAAGCCATGCAGTCGGCCCCGGTCTTTATCTCACGGAAAACTTTTAGGTCGTCCGCGTAAAGCAGGCATTTGGAGTGCTCAAGGACAGAAGGAAGGTCATTGACCATTAAAAGGAACAAGAGTGGACCAAGAACTGAGCCCTGGCTGACTCCAGAACGAGTATGGTAGGGGCTAGAGTCGTATATACCGAGCCTCACATACTGTTTCCGATCACGGAGGTAATCAGCTAATAGCCGCAGAAGGCCAGGAGCAAAGCCGATGGCGGCAAGCTTAGAGAGCAAAATATCATTATTGACTCTATCGAACGCTTTCCGAAAATCAAAGTACAGAACGTCTGCCTGGCCTCTCTTGTCAAGACACGCTGAGATGTATTCCACAAGGGTTAAAAGATTACTGTCGACAGATCTTTTACACCTAAAGCCGTGCTGTTCATTGCATAGATACTTATCTACTTGTGCAAATATGTACCCATGCAGAACATTTTCGAAGACTTTTGCCGGAGACGATAATATTGCGATTGGCCTATATTCTTCGACCGAAGATTTGTTAGAACCTTTGGGTATTGGAGTCACTCTGGAAACTTTCCATTGAGCAGGGTAAGTTCCGGTCCTTAAAGCGAGATTGAATATGTGGCAAAGAGGAACTGTTATTGACTTTTTAACGCCCTTGATTATGATGGATGGTAAACTGTCAGGGCCAATGGAACTACGTGACTTCAGTTTATTTATTGCAGCCGTGACATCTGCCGTTGTAATTTCTACCAGGCTTACGTAATTACTGTTACTACGAGTATCTAACATGTCGACTTTGGCAATGTTCAATTCTGGAGTTTCGGGTAGGAAGACACTAGCAAAATAATTAGCAAATGCCTCGGCTGCTTGCGGTCCTTGAAATGTATTATTTAGGTAATTGACGGTAGGCTCAAAACCGCCCTTGGATCGCAAACTCGAGAGGTGTTGCCAGAATCTAAATGGATTAACTTTAATATCGTTTGCGATGGTATTTATGTATTTCGTGTAGGCAGCGTCAATACGAAATTTAAGGTCAGCTCTAAGATTTGAAAATCTACTGTATGCTTCGTCCGCTCTTGTAAGCTTCCATTTTGCATGCAACTTAATCTTACGCTTGCAATCAAGAATAATCTCACGCGTAAACCACACTGGATATCGCCTATTAGTTTCTGATTTCCGTGTTTTTTTAGGTATACAAATATCAAAAATGTGATATATTGCTGCATAAAAGTAATGACATGCACTGTACACATCTTGTGCTTCAAGTACATCGTTCCATTTGTGTTCAGATAATAAACTTATTACCAGATCATAATCCAATTTCTTAAAATTCCAGTCCTTTGTTGGATCGATATTACTTGGTTTAATGCGATCAGAGCAAAGCGGTGAGCCAAATTCTATGTGAATATCTAACGGCGGGTGATATGCATCAGGAGGCACCAGTCCGTCCGTGGCAGTAACGATAACATTATGTACACTATCACTATCCTGGAGCAGCACCACATCTAGCATACCTCCATGCAAATTTACCACAACATTCCTCTCACGCATACCACAAAATGACATAAAATAACAATAATAGTTACAAATATTTACAGATGCACTATGAAGATTAAGGTCGCCTAATATTAACAGTTGTCCTCTCAGATCATTTATAAAACTTTCTGTTTTGGTAAACCAGTTCATATAATCGGTGTCCGTAGCACTGGGCTTTATGTAAATAACGCACACAAACATTGGGCGGCCGTGCCATGTAAAACTTGCCCAAAGATCTTCTCCATGACTTGTCTCGAGATCGTGTCGCCGATGCAGGGTGATAGGAGGACGAGCCGCCAGTAGTACTCCCCCGCAAGATGTCGGCCTATCGCGTCGTAAGATGGTCCAATCCCCGCTTATAAGTTCACCGTCCATTACAGACTCGTCAAGGAAGGTTTCTGTGATTGCTATTACGTCGTGTATTAAGGTACCAATGCTGTTACGCCATGTTCTTAATTTTGTTTTTAAGCCCCGAACATTCTGGTAGAAGGCGTTAAATGTATTGATATTTCCACTCTTTCTTGGGGCCTTAAGCTGTCTGTTTACTTTGTGAGGCTGCATCATCCCGAAAGGGCTGACTGATACTTTCACTTTTACGGAGAGTCTGTGACTTTTTGTAGTTGATCCAAATTTTCAGCCTGGCATTGATTGGCCACACGCTCGTAGACAGACACGTTTCGGAATATGCCACCGGGACGCCTAACTTATATGATTTGTAATTCCCTCTTGGTTGTAGTTCCTCAACTGTGCAAGTACCATTGGGGCACAGCTTGCTAAGATACTGGCGCACCTCATCGGCACTTGACTCCATGTTCCAGAGGTGTATGTATTGGCGGGCTTCGACAGCTCGTAAAGTTGTAACATCTGGGCCAGCGCTACCGGATATTGAAGGAGGACGACGATTTCGCTTTTTCACTTCAACCCATTGTGGCTCATAACAGGTGTCTGGCCGTGGGGTAATATGAGTAGAGGGTGGTCCCGGTACATACTCGATGTTAGCATTCGAGTTCTTGTTAGTGGAGTGTATTTTAGTACGCTTTTGCTTTTTGGTTTTAGGTCTTTGTTTCGCCTCTCTTTGTTTAATTGGTTGTGGTGCGAGCTGTACGTCTTCGCTGATTTTATACGCAGGTGTTGCGGTAACGGGTACGGGTAGTGATGGCTGTTCAAGCAGAGGTTTTTCGGGTTGCAGGTTGCACTTAGGTTCGCCAATGGTCTTATATTCCATAAGTTTTTCATGAAGAGACTCCATTTGTGATACAAAATACTCAAATTTATTTTCATATTTAGCAATAAGAGAAATAGCATTGCTCAGTTGGTGTTTCAGAGTCATTATTTCTTGACTAAGGCTGCGCATTTCGATAGAAATATTGGCGGGTATATCCAGGTCGTAAGCGCTGGTGGCGGGTATTGCTTTTTTCCGGTGGGTTACATTTTGGTCCCGAGACCTTTTAGAAATGCCAACAGGTATTGAAGTGTTGTCACCACCTTTTTTGTTTGCGCAGCAACATTCGGAGCAGATCCACGTACTATTAGAATCTGTTACCTTTATTCCACCAGTGCATAGAATATGATATATGTTACCACAATCTTCTAATGTGCAGCGCAAATATTCATCATTATCTAATATTACACAGCGACAAGCAGCGCAACTCATGTTGAGGTATGTGTGCGAAGCTAATGCAGGGAAGCAGGTCTTTATGCGGCAGTAATAGGAGCGACTTTATGCTAACGCAGAATACCGTTGAGCAACTCACCAAGCGACGCAGCGGCGATAGAGCGATGTTCCGATGCAGCGCACTGCGAGTTGTCGTAGGTCAGTGATGCGAACGTTGATAAAAATTTTTGAACAATAATTGGTAAATATCTTCGGTGTTTCAACTCAGATTTACACCAAACAAACTCAACGATGCGTATCTGACTATAAGTCACTACGATATCTATTTTTTACTGCAGTTTAAGCACTTTTTACCACTTAAAATTAAAAATAAATACGGAGGATACGAACAAGTTGTTGCTTCGACTGTAACGGTACGGCAAATATCCGGATGGGGGTGTTCTCGACGCAAGCCTCTATGCCTAAGGCGTGCATGCTTGCCAGCTGCATGGTCGGCAGCGGTTGATGGACGATGTTTCTTTTCACCAGTATCACTAACCCTCGGTAAGTCATACCAGAGTCCGATCTTTCGTCCTGGCGGTATATATGATATCCCGGAAATGATATTTTGTCCGATGGGGATAACAGAGTCTCGCAGATCAAAGCCACGTCGATATTCTGTTCCCGCAGGAGGATTCGGAAGAGGGCGGCCCTACCCCTAAGCCGGGGGCGTTCCAGAGTGTTACCCTGAGCGCACTAAGATCCATCGCGGATGCGATTGACCTTAGTCAGGGCGCTCGCGAACACTTCCTTCACGTCGCCGCCCTCCAAGATACGCTGTAGCATATCTATAAGCATCTGCACGACCCCAGCCAGGGGGTCAACCTTCGCCGCCGCTTCCGTTCCGCGAGCCGGCGGGTCATTTGCCGCAGCCATGAGTGAGCCCTCGTGCTGCTCCTCATGTATCTGCGGCTGAACGGGACCAGCCGAAGGTGTTCTGGGCTTGGCGCGCCTAGGCGCCGACAGGGCCACCGTGCCTGCACGTTTGTTCCGTGCCTCCCTTTTAAAAATGGGGCACGACGTGTGGTTGCCAGGGTGTGGCCCGCCGCAGTTCGCACAAGTTGCCGGCTACTCGCGTGGGCGCGGGCACAGATGTGCGGCGTGGTCGTCGCCACAACGCACACACGCCTGAGGCCGGTGGCAGTTGTGCGAACTATGGCGGAACTGTTGGCACCTATGGCATTGCGCCGGTCCCTTCTTGCCCCGCCAGGCTTCTATCTTGATCCCCGGCATGCATAGCAGCTCTGTGACTGCATAGATGCCAGGGATGAGGTTCGGGGTCCTTTTCAGGATCGCCAAAAAGATACATCCGGGTCGGCCACTTCTGGCCCGGATGGATCGGACGTATTCCGCCTCGAACCCGTCCTCGGTTATCTCCTGCGGCGCAGTGTCCGCAGGCAACCCTCTAATTGCTACGCGGAGGCTGCGCTCCGCTGGTAGGGAGTAACAAAACCAGGAGATGTTCTCCTTGGCTTCGAGGTTGGTGAGGTATGACTGCACCAACCTAAACTCCCTCTCCTCCTTGGGCGTGAACTGCACCCCTTGGCCTAGGGGGCGCGCGTTGGGTGCTCTGCCCAACTGTTGTTTAAGCGCCCGAAAGTGGGACGCCCAGTTGGGGAGTTTCTCCACTATCAGCGGAGGAAAGCGTGACCTGTCCTTAGATTGACCTGAGGCTTGCATGTCCACTGCGGGGCGCGGCGCGGTCGGCGCACTCTGCGAGGCATCGGGCTGAAGGGTCGGTCGGGGCAGTGGCGCAGCTGTAGGCTGCGATGGCGCTGCTGTAGGCTGCGGCTGTGGCGGCGCTGCTGTGGGCTGCGATGGTGGCGGCGTCCTTGCTGGTCGCGCCGGCGGGCGCGCGTCGGTCGGGGCGCGCGAGGCGGCCAGCGCGTAGGTGGCGGAATGGCTCGCGTAACTCGGCACCGTGTGCTCGGCGCGCGCGGTAGTGGCGACCGGAGGCGCGGGGCGCGGCGCGGTTGTCGCAGCGGAAGTGACTTGGGACTGACAATACAAAATGGTACTGACCTCCAGTTCTACTATCCTCTAATGTACCTACATAAAACTGTAATAAATATTGCAAGTGTGTAACAAAATAAAACTTCATTCGCTCATTTTTTTTAATTTATATTTTAAAACATAGTAAACCTTTTATAATTTATAGAGTTTAAAACAGAATTTTTACCTTCATTACAATAAGTTACCATAATCAACAAAATTTTGTTTAAATTCAGTATGAAGTGTTGTGAGAAAAATGTATTTGAACGTGTTATGTACCTACAGGAGATTACAAACGTTAACGTTACGAAAGCACTTACGGAAATATTTCTTAAAACACATCACGGAATCAACGCGGTCGTAAAAAAATAATTTTATCTGCCTATAATATAGAGGCGTAAAGGCATTATTAAGAAGATCAACATCGTGTGTAATGAGTCCCGTGGGACCCCGTCAAAAGCAGAGCGACGGCTTATGATTGCCGAGCTTCTCTGTAATAATAAAACATCGACAAGCCGCCTTTATCGACTGCTTGCTCGATAAGCACCCGTGACGAATTCGCACCACTCGTACTATCCTCGCATGCCGGCCTGTACCAGTTCCCTCAAGACCTACCTCCTCACAGCCACAGACAAAATTACACCTAAAATCTTCCGTACTTAAGTTTCTAATTTAAGTAACATGTTCGTATCCATAAGCTTTTTAGGATCCTTTTTAGAGAAAATGGCCGAGATATTTGTATCGATATAATTTTATTTCCAATTATAATGCTCGTCGTTTTTCAGACTTTTAAGTCTTTTTTGTTTAAATTTAGGATCACATCAAAGAGAAATCTGTTAAACATTCTTGCACAATATTGTAAGGAATTATAATCGTTAAAAGATTACTTAGTTATGGTATGGTATAAGTCACGAAGACAAGAACAAGTTGAAAATTTTATCTTTGTTAATTCAGGACGCATTCCTAATCACATACTTACGTCTTTGTAGACTCTATAGAGGCAATAGTATTATACAAAATTATGTTATGTTTAAAATGATAATGTGGAATATATTGATCATTGGCGTTATTGGCATATATTGGTCATTGACGTGCCAAAACTATACTGTAATTATTGTCAATATATTAAATGCTTATAAAAGTGCCGAGAGTTTTTTCCGCCGGATTTTTTTCTCTCAGTCTAGGTAATGACCTAATTCTGAAGGGTAGATCAAAGCCGATGAACGATCCTTTTGACTTTCATTCAAGTATACTTATGTATCTAACGATAAATAAAAATAGAATCTTTCTTTATTTCTTTCTAACATCAGATTCCCTTATTTTAATACGATTCTTGTAACATCGTATCTGATTACGCCACGAAAATTATTAGAACTCTTTTGTTGTACACACAATAGGGTAGAATAGGATTGTCTTTGTTTCATAAGGAAGCAACATTAATTAATGATTTCCCACAAGTTTCGTTTTCATAATCACTTGTATAACAATTACCTACAACAGTTTACTGTACAATTAAGAAGTTTTTATATATGTATCCATTTTTGTCAGGGTTTCATACTGTAAGTACATGTACCTAAGTACCTACTTACTTAACAACATATTTAGGTATTACTCTTTAAATGGCTAATATCGACCTCCTTTCCTTTAAGTACACATTACTACATATAATAAGTTAATTATTAAGACCAACGAGCTACATTTGTACAAAAATAGGTTATTATCAAAGTTCAAGTGATATAAGACGTAACGTTAGGAAAATCGGTTCCAACAATTTATATATTTACGGTATATACTTCCTAATATAATAACTAACTACTTACTACTTTTTCAATTAATTTCTTACATGAAAAAGTACTTTAAATTATATTAATATAATAATTGATTAAATACCTTCGGATTTTACCGCTTAGAGTTTTGTAATAAACACTAGCAACTTTATCTTAACATTGTAATATTATAGAAACTTCAGGATAAAAATTTTTTAAATAAAACTGTGGTATTATAAGTATAAAGTTTACTATTTTTTTAATGTTTAAAAAACACTAGGATTTTTTCAAGTATAATTTGTATTAATCAGTTTTTTGTAGAACTAAGATATTTTCAACTACAAATGAATATATTCTACATAATATTAATTCGTACGTTTTAATTTAATCATCAAATCGATGAAATTAAGTACGATTTTAGGCCATAGACGTAAATTCGAATGACAGACAAAAATAAACAAATTAAAATGTAGCTTCGAGAAATAGGTGCTGAAATTGATTTTTTCCTTGTCTTATAAAATAATTTATTTATTAGTTTCTTACACTTTCGCAATCTGCACCCAATTACGAGCTCTTTTTAAATGGCGGCGATGTTTTGCTATAACAAAAGAGACTGAGTGGCCGAATAGTGCATTTTTTGTTAGCTAAGACTAGTTACATTCTGCAACGCCGTTGTGTTAATTCCGATTTAGTATAATTTTTATGCTATTGCATAAATATGACCAATCTACAATTAACTCTGAAAATCAACACAATCTATCAAGTTCGATAAATAATAACTGTCTTATTTCTAAGACTCGACTTCAGTAACCATATTTAAATTTCGTTCTGCCAATCTGTTCTGATTACATTACAAAGACATGAAAACTCTCACATAATTGCGTATGCATTGAAAACCTAATTTGTACCTTTATTTGTTGTTGAACATTGGCTGCAGTGGACATCTTGTTGCCAAGAATGTTTATAGTTGCCAAGAAACACTACTTATAAATGCAAGAAAATGAAATATCTGGTCTATTCTATGGAAGATATATTCAAAATTACCATCCATCATCATCTTTAGGTACCTATACCTACTGCTTGGAATTAACATGTAGGCGTTGGGCTGTTGTGGCGTTTGTGACATTAAAGAGTTACTTCAATTGAACTGGACTATTATTTGCACAATAACTTGACAGGCAGAACACTTATTCTGCTTGTCAAGTGGCTAACTCACGGCTCAGATCAACCGACACCTTTAATAACTCTTTGGAGCAGAAGGTAATTCAGATTTATTGTTGACTTTGTTGCGGCACAATTACGCACAAGCTATGAATATTTATTTGGGATAG
>DWPO01000009.1:0-11957 GCA_018251755.1 Morvina fissimacula | reverse complement strand
CTAACTGGCGCCACTCCGTTAGGTCCTGCGCCTTCTGAATCCAGCGGTTTCCCGCTGTTTTCTTCAGTCCACCTGGTCGGAAGGCGACCTATGCTCCTTTCTCGCAACATCCGTGGAATAAAAAAAGAATCCAAGGAATATCAGTGTCATGGGATTTGGTACAGAAAAAAGTCCTAAGAATATCAGTCCACCGTGGTCAGTCCATTGCTAAATATGAGTTATCAAATAACCGCTACATTTGAAAAGATAAATCTGACGTATGAAGCATAACCTTATTTAGTATAACTTTTAATCTTTGACCTTTTCAACTTTAGGTAACGCTTTAATAATAATAATAATAATAATAATCATCTTTATTTCGGACTACAGTTTGGTGACAATCCATAGTGTTGTTTGAATCTTATATCTAATGTTAGTACATTTTTTTTTTTATTATTCAATTTGATTCAATATTAAATTACATAATTCATTCATTCATTCATTCATTAATTGTATTTTATTTATTATGTGTCAGTCGTGTCAATTTAATTATATTAAAAAATTATGAATTAAAACAATGTCAAAATTACAATGGATATAAATTAATACTATACATTTATTTAGTCTATTTGGCAGCACGAGTGAGCGGTAAGACGTGCAGAGTGTTCCAATGCTTGAATATCGGTCCATCACACCTCTCCGATACCGTCCGCAGGATGCTGTTGGTGCTGCCGCGCACCCTCCGCCACAGTGATGCAACTCTTTTCCGCATAATGCTTTGAAAGCTGTCGATACGGTGTACTGTGAACATCACTGAGGCACTACAGTGACGCGGCAACCCCAACAGCGCCCTAAAAGCATTGTTATATTGGACGCGCAGAATACTGTAAGCCCTCTTAGTACAGTCTATCCACAGGCTGCCAGTGTAGAAAGACTGGCAGTAGGCCTTAAATAAGGTAATTTTTACCTCCTTGCTACACTTAGCAAACCTGCGGACCAACATATTACTACGGAACTTAATTGAACTCCTCTTTTCTTGTGACACCAAAAAATACAATTTTCATTTTAAACATTTTTACATTTAACATCGTTATCTACATGTTATCTTGTTTTGCAAATAACACTATTAAACTACTGAATAGTTACTGTAAAGTTGACGCAAAGCGAGTACTGGCACAGCTGTGTACCCAACAACCCGTAAAAACCCTTTAGACAAATACACAGTAGCAACTGCTTCACTTTAACCTTTGAATTGCGACACCCAAGAGAAACACTAGTTTATGCAGACGTCGCTAGATAGAGACGTCATGTAAGTAGGTTAAATTAAGCGGCCAAGTGTGCCGTGAAATCGTAATGCTTGTACCTATTTTGATGAAATGATATATATTTAGAAGCATTTTTGGCAGATAGCAAGTTTATTTCAGTTACTACTAGCACATTGTTTCCTGTCCTGCACGATGTATAAACAAAATCTAGTCTATATAATTAAAATATTCCTGAATAGCCGACGTTACTATCTCGTTTAGTTAAGTTTAAAGTGGATTTTGAAATTAAACAAAATAAAAATGAGATAAGTGAATATTTGAATACAAAAAAATAAAGCAATCTCCACCAATAGAATTTTCCGTTGGAATGTTTCCTTTTCATTGCTTTAAAAAAAATCAGCTTTATAAAAACAATCTTAAACAACTTACAAGATATTCATCTGTTGCATGTAGATTCACTGTTTATCATTACAAGGAAGCCTTGGATTTTTTGAATCCAATTAAAAAACAAAAGACAATCCGTATTATAATCCTATTCGTAAACTTTTGGAGTGAAGCATTGTGCTCGCATTACCCGAAACCGTATAATCTCCTGTTAAATAATAGCTTTCTTAAAGATCATTACTGCAAAGCCCGTAGTACCGAAAGCTCTCAAAAGTTGTGCTGGTGGAAATCTCTATAAATTATTTATGGCAGTTGAGCAATTCCCGCCCGCGGGCCACTTTCATAATTATGTAGGACTGGAGTGGCCGTGTTCCCTGATCTTTGTAGAGCGCTAACAAGAATTCGTTTAATGAGACATGTACATACTTTTGTGTAAATTTTAATGATGTTCATCATCATTATCATCATTATATTGTCCCGCTGCTGGGCACGAGTCTCTTTCAAAGGTGGTGTGGATAGGCAGGCTATAGTAGGCATTAGTCTACCACGTTGGCCAAGTGATACTTCACTTGGCCAGCGTGACACATTAAGGTAGAGTCTTATATCGAAGACTCGTCTGCGACAGCACCACCGCTGCACCAGTTCTACCGTGAAGCAGCACCACTGTGTTTCGGTCAAAGGGTGAGCAGACCCTACTAGACAAAAGGCATTCCAACTTAGTCCTCCGGATTAGCAATGCATTTACTTCTTTACGTATTTGTTTCGACCGAAATATATACTCAGGCAAACCCTACTGAGCAAAAGGTATTCCAACTTAGTCCTCCGGAGTTGTGACACTACTACTAATAATAGTGTCAACAAGAGATCAGATAATAATAAATAAAACAAAACACTACAACTAATAATATATTGTACCTCAAATAGGACTAGAGTAGGTAAGAATTTTAAAGTTTGGGTCGTGGGTATAATCGCGCCGAAAAATATTACAGGGTCTCATTATAAATCAATAACACTGTCCTGGCCTGAACGGAGCGAAGCGTAGCGAAGCGGGCGTAGCGAAACGTCAGCGTAGCGGGGCGCTTGAATTTTGTTGTCTTCGATAAAAGCTAATCGTGCCGGCAGCAGGGTTCGAATTCTCAGACGACCAGAGTAGGTAGTAGCAGTGTAGTAACAGCCTAGGTGTGCGGGTGAACCCTGGAATTTTTATTCCACTGAATTATTATTTATCTTCGGTTATAATGCAGCATCATAGTCCTACGCAAGCGTGACAGGTGGAACAATGATATGATTTTTGTGCAGGAAATAGAAGTCAATGATGCGGCAGTCATAACATAATAAATTCAAACTTTAAACAAACGGGTTTGAAATGAAAATTAAGTACACAGAAATGACAATAAATCTAAAAGTCAATCTTTATCAGAAACATTATATGGATAAAAACCTTAATTTATTCTTGTGTAAATATTAAATTGAAAAATGTTATGGGATAACAAAGATATTAAACAATGTAGGTAGAAACATAACGTTCCGAACAAAGAATTCCTAAGATCCTGATTTAATTAAACAAAACAATACACATTAATGAATACGTAATACTAATGAGCGTTTAAACAAAGCGTGAAAGTCCTACTAGCTTTTCTACTTGGTTATAATTAGTAACTTTTGCAATACTCACCCGAGCGGGGTTTTACACAGCACTTATTTTTAAAAGATTTTAAGTATTCTCAGGAATCTTTAAAATACTTAATATTAGGTCGTTATACCTAATATTCGAAATTGGCACTATTGAGGAATTTCAAGAAAAAATGCAGATAATAGTCCTCACACGTCTATAGCAAAAAGGAAAGTGTCAGTGATCGGCAAGTCATCCCAAGATGGCGTCATCTTCCCAATCACTAAGCAAAATCGCCGGTGCAAGCGCCTGACACTTTTATGTAGCAAAGTCTTAAAAGTGTAAAAATGTAAGTTTTTATAGAAGGTAACTGTGAACCGAATCAAAAACCGTTACATACCCCCCTTTTTAGGTTAGGATTTTTTGTGTATTAAAAAAAAATCCGCTAAATAGTCTTAAAAATCCTAAGATCAATTAAAATTTAAAATCCTTAACGTGCCATAAGCCTAAGTTATGACGTGACATGTCCTCTAACTCATAAACTAGATTAGATTTTTTACTAATTATGCGGCACTTGATAAACTTAGGTGCCAGCTTTTTGGAAAACCTAGCATCCTTGTCACTTTGATAAAAGGTGCGTTTCCAAACAATATCTCCAACGTTAAATTCAACGTTCTTACGTCGAAGATTGTAGTGTGCACTATTCCTGGAATGTGCCTTTATTAACAATGCTTGAACTTTGTCGAATGTGTGTCTTAGAACACCTAAATTTTCGACGTAAGCATCCCGAGGAGCAAAAATTATGTGATCCTCTAAATCGGAATCAGTGTAGTGAGAACCACAAGTAACCAGTTCCCGTCCATAAACTAACAATGATGGTGTGTATCCAGTTACTTCATTAACAGAGTTATTTAAAGCAAACTGAATTTTAGGAATGTAAACGTCCCAAGACCTATGATCATTATCAATAAATGTAGACACAGCTGTGATTATAGTTTTATTATAACGCTCTACCGTGTTTACTTGAGGCGTGTATAAAGGAGTGTAATAAATATTAGGTATGTTGTACGTCTTGAAAAGATCCTTCAACGTATGACTAATAAATTGTTTACCATTGTCCATTATTATAGTACTAGGTACTCCATGAACTAGAAAAATATTTTCTTCTAAAATTTTACAAATAATATTAGCAGTTGCACGTTTTATCGGAAAAAGTAAACAATATTTAGAAAAACAGCACGCAACCACGAGTAAAAATGTATTCTGTTTCCTAGAAACTGGTAGGGGTCCAACCAAGTCAACACTCAACATTTGAAAGGGACGGATGCAAGCTTTAGGTCTGCCCATCGTGCCCAAGGAAGCATGATTGGGATATTTATAAGAAAGACAAATATCACAATTTTTAACAAATTTACATATATCATGATGCATATTAGGCCAAAAATATTTTAAGGACAAGCGTTTGTAAGTCTTAAAAATACCCATGTGACCAGAAGTAGGTTCACAATGATTTTTTACGATTACATCATGCCGCTGCTCTTGAGGTATTACTTCTTTCCATTCAAATTCCCGAGTAAGGGGGTTGAGTGATTTTATATGCCGATAAAGCTTGCCGTTGAAGATACCGTAATTTTGAAAAGATGATGGTGAGTTTAAGCAGCCATTATAAGTATCCAAATACCAAACGTCTCTAGTTTTTAAAGAGGTTGCAGATAAGTTATTAGTACAATCGTCTATGACACCTACAGATACAGAACGCGAAAGACTATCAGGAACAACATTATCAGCACCACGACGATGTTTAATTTCAAAGTTATAAGCTGAGAGCCTGACACCCCAACGAGCTAGTCTACCGGTAGGGTTATTAAGATTTAAAAACCATTTAAGGGAAGAATGGTCTGTGTAAACAGTAAATTTTAGGCCATTTTCTAAGTAACAACGCCAATGTTCGATAGCAAGTAAAACTGCTAAGGCTTCACGTTCAGTAGTGCTGTAATTTCGTTCCTGAGACGATAGCGATTTGCTCATGTACGCAATTACTTTCTCCTCACCATCTAGATTTTGCGTAAGGACTGCCCCTATTCCATAGTCGCTTGCGTCAGTATGAATCTCAAAAGGTTTTAAGTAATTAGGACAAGCAAGAATGGGTGCTGATGATAGATGGACTTTCAGTTTTCTAAATGCCTCATCAGCGTCTTGCGACCAATTAAACGGAGGAGCATTTTTACCTTGTGATGTAAGTTTATTAAGAGGGGCAGCTAAGCTACTGAAATTTGGAATAAACCTACGGTACCATGACGCTGTTCCAATAAACCGTCGAACCTCCTTACGGTTAGAAGGGGTAGGGTAATTTGTAATAGATTCCACTTTAACAGGATCTGGATGTAATCCATTATCGTCAACAATGTATCCAAGATACTTAAGTTGTCTTCTAAAAAATTGACTTTTTTCAAAATTTATTGTCAAGTTAGCTAACTTAAGTTTATTTAAAACACTATTTAAAAGAGTAATATGCTCTTCAAAGGTTTTAGAAACAATAACGACGTCGTCAATGTACACAAACACTTTGTGTTCGAATTCAGGACCATAGAAAAGAATATCAACTAGACGTTGCTGAGTAGCCGGAGCGTTGGTTAGACCAAAAGGCATACATTTAAATTGAAAAGTTCCGCGAGATGGAATGTAAAAGGCAGTTTTACACCTATCCTCTTCGCGAATCAAAATTTGCCAAAAGCTTTTAGAAAGGTCAATACTGCTTAGATATTTAGCATCCCTTAGGTTGTCCAAAATTTCAGTGATGTATGGCAAATTGTATGCATCTTTTTTTGTTATTGCATTGAGTTTCCGACTATCCAGGCAGAATCTAAGTTCTCCGTTCTTTTTAGGTGTAAGAAGAACAGGAGAGGACCATGGGCTTTCGCATGGCTCAACAACGTCATCCCTTAGCATTTCATCTAATTGCTTGACTAACACACGCTGTTTTTCAGGTGACATTCGGTAATAGCGTTGACGTATAGGTGCAGCTTCTCCCGTATCAATTGGGTGTGTAATTAAAGATGTACGGCCTAATCCACGTTCTTCATAAGAGATATCACGGAACTGCCTAATTATGTTATCAGCTATATGCCTCTGATCATCTGATAAGTATTCATACGAACATAACGAATTAGTTTGTTCTACTGAATTTGTTAGAAAGGTAGCTTCCGAGTCTTTGTAAAATGATATAGCGTCCAAATGTTTAGGAAAGAGACCGAAAGTACGCCAAAAATCGATGCCTAAAATTAAAGAATTTTTAATGTTAGGTACAACGTAAACTTTAACATTATGTTTTTGTTTTTGAAATTGTATAGGCAAGTAGATATACCCAATTGAGTTTAGTTTTTCTCCACCAGCAGCAATAAATTGATCGGCACTGGTATCCTTTAAAGTGAATCCCATAGTAAGTAGCTTTTTATGAGATCCGTTCCCCAATATAGTAACACAGGAACCCGTATCCAATAGACCAGTAAAAGACTCGTTTAAGATTTCAACAGTTACATAAGGACGAGTTCTGTCAGAAATAGGTTTACTGTTATCCACGATTGAAGCGACCGAATTAAAAGTAAAATAGTTGTTTATAAATTTAAGCCACGTTTGCCAATCATTAGCTTGTTCGCTCCAACCGGGCCTATCTAGTTTTTTGACAGATTATTTATTTGAGAAGGATGACAAACGGGACATTCTGGAAAGCGGACATCCTTTTTTCCACATTTAAAACAAATAGGAAAACGTACTTGGTTGCAATTCTTAAGCGAGTGACTATTGGATCTACATCTAGGGCAAAAAGTTTGTCTAGATGGTTGTTTAGATAAAACATCAACATTTACCGTTTGAATAAGAGAATTATCATCGGAATGTAACGCATCAACATTATTAAAATCGTAGCTAGCAGAAGGATTAGTTTTGTATGTATTATTATATGACTTCCTGTTTAATTGTTTATTATTGTTATATTTATCTTGTTTATTATTGTTATAATTAGTTTGATGATAAAATCGATAGTTATAAGAATTACTTGCATAAGGCTTATATGCAAACTCTGGAGCGAGTGTATTACTGGTTACTCTAGGTGGCTCACGGAAATCAGAAAATCTAGTTTTAATTATTTCATAATTGCGACAAACAGACTTAAGTTCTTCAATTGAATTGATATTAGGACAAGTAGCCAATGTATTTGCATAACAGGGCCGAATATTATGCATTAGTATTTCCAACTTATCCTCTTCAGATAAAGGCCTGCTAAGCCTCGAGAACATACCGTGCATAATAGATAAATAGATAGTAATGTTTTCTTGTTCTCCTTGTGTGCGAGAACGAATTTCAGCAGATAACCTGTAGTCATAATCGCTGCTACTAAAATCTTCTTTAAGCAGTACGCATAAATCTTTCCACGAACTAACCCTACTTTTATTGTAGCGGTACCAATGTAAAGCGTCATCCACAAATATTTCATACAAAAGTGACAGAATTTTATCATAAGAAAGTCCTCTAGCCTCAACGAATTCCTCAATACTCAAAATAAAAGAGTGAACGCAGGTCTTACCTGAATATTTAAATTGCTTAATATCGGTTGATAAACTACGCTCGCATGTAAGAGATATAGAAGACGGGTCTAAAGCAATGTCAGATATTGAAGAAGCACTTTTAGTTTGTAAACTATGAGGCTTAAGAGAAACTAAGTCCTTAAATTGAGAGTTAAGATTAGAGATGCAAACTTTATGAATATCATTAACTTCAGTAATATTTTCAATTCTGTTAATACGGTGGTAAATGTGATGCAGCAAAGTTTCAGTCCTAATATATAGATTTTTGTCAAATTTTCCCTTTAAGGTAATCAAATTATTATGTGATTTTAAAAGGGACTCTTTGACTAATTTTAAATCAACAGCAGGTTCCAGATGTGACTCCAGAATATCCTCGGATGGTAATAGCTGGGACAATTTAATAATTTGCTTACGAAGTTCTTGTACAGATTCCCCAGTGCCACCACGTAATTCCACCTCGTATTCTAATTCGGCTTTTTGTAATGATAGAAATTTTATAGGATAAGCCATAGCGATGCTGTATTAAACTAACGCTGAGATGAGTATCGCAACTTAAATTTACTAATTTATCGCTCAGATTTACAGCACTATTATTAATTGCAAAGCTGTAATGATTTAGTAATGAGTATGATTATGAACGATACACAATAACTGACATAAAATGAATATGTAACGGAAAAAAATGAAGTACCCAACTACTTGATTATTAAAGGATTAACCAATGCGTGTATCGATCAAAACAACAAAAGGTATTTAAAAAGAACAAAACAAAAAAAAACGAATACAAAATTAATCTTTGCTAACCGTCTTTGATAACCGATAACACGCACTCGTTAATTTTAGTACAAAATCAACCTTAAGACTAAGATAGTAAAGCCAACACCAAAGAAAATCTATTAATTGCGAAAAAAACTCAACAATACAATTCGGACGCGAAAATAACCTGTGGGCGCCAATGTGACACTACTACTAATAATAGTGTCAACAAGAGATCAGATAATAATAAATAAAACAAAACACTACAACTAATAATATATTGTACCTCAAATAGGACTAGAGTAGGTAAGAATTTTAAAGTTTGGGTCGTGGGTATAATCGCGCCGAAAAATATTACAGGGTCTCATTATAAATCAATAACACTGTCCTGGCCTGAACGGAGCGAAGCGTAGCGAAGCGGGCGTAGCGAAACGTCAGCGTAGCGGGGCGCTTGAATTTTGTTGTCTTCGATAAAAGCTAATCGTGCCGGCAGCAGGGTTCGAATTCTCAGACGACCAGAGTAGGTAGTAGCAGTGTAGTAACAGCCTAGGTGTGCGGGTGAACCCTGGAATTTTTATTCCACTGAATTATTATTTATCTTCGGTTATAATGCAGCATCATAGTCCTACGCAAGCGTGACAGGTGGAACAATGATATGATTTTTGTGCAGGAAATAGAAGTCAATGATGCGGCAGTCATAACATAATAAATTCAAACTTTAAACAAACGGGTTTGAAATGAAAATTAAGTACACAGAAATGACAATAAATCTAAAAGTCAATCTTTATCAGAAACATTATATGGATAAAAACCTTAATTTATTCTTGTGTAAATATTAAATTGAAAAATGTTATGGGATAACAAAGATATTAAACAATGTAGGTAGAAACATAACGTTCCGAACAAAGAATTCCTAAGATCCTGATTTAATTAAACAAAACAATACACATTAATGAATACGTAATACTAATGAGCGTTTAAACAAAGCGTGAAAGTCCTACTAGCTTTTCTACTTGGTTATAATTAGTAACTTTTGCAATACTCACCCGAGCGGGGTTTTACACAGCACTTATTTTTAAAAGATTTTAAGTATTCTCAGGAATCTTTAAAATACTTAATATTAGGTCGTTATACCTAATATTCGAAATTGGCACTATTGAGGAATTTCAAGAAAAAATGCAGATAATAGTCCTCACACGTCTATAGCAAAAAGGAAAGTGTCAGTGATCGGCAAGTCATCCCAAGATGGCGTCATCTTCCCAATCACTAAGCAAAATCGCCGGTGCAAGCGCCTGACACTTTTATGTAGCAAAGTCTTAAAAGTGTAAAAATGTAAGTTTTTATAGAAGGTAACTGTGAACCGAATCAAAAACCGTTACAATGCAATGGTAGATGTAGTGGTCATTAGTGAACAAACCATATTTATCCATGTTCAACCTAACTTAGAAATTCAATGTTGCTTAATTATAGTAGCTGTATGGTGTTAAAATAGGTGTTATGCCTTGTGATATTAGCCTTCTGCTAGTGAAAGTTCTGTGAAAATCAGTCCAATCATTTCGAAGGTTATCCGGGAGAAACAGAAAGACAAACAACCTGTCTGTTCGTTAAAACAAGTTCACTCGAGCCAAACAGTAACAGTTTCCTTTCCGTTATGTTTTCATATATCGTTTAAACTTTCCTATGCATTCATTGGAATGATGATATTTTGACACTACAAATCGACACTTTGATGTTATTTCTTAGTAACATTATTATGTGAATTTCATCTTCAGCATTATCTCAACAAACCCGGCGTTCAGAGTTAGAAACTCTAAAGAGATTTCTATTAGGTATTGCGAACTATAATAATATTGCGATATAATCAATTTGTGAAACTATAGTGGCACAACTTTGAAATTCAATACAAAACGTCTGGAACAAACACTTGATTGAAAATTAATAGTTTCTAGTTGTTGATGACACATGAAATGTACTACAATGTGAATATTTTAGAAATGACGACGGATGTAGACACAATGAAAAACGAAATACTTATTCTGATGGCCAGCAAGTCCAAAACCATTGCGTGATAATCATCATCAATAACAACTGCTGGTGGGATACCAGCAAGCATGCGTCCTGTCCCTGTACAGTTAGATCTTGGAATATCAAATTAGCATACTTCACATGCCTTTGACCAATTCAGTTTTAGTTTGGTTATTGTTACCAACCATACTTAAAATACGTGTACTACTCTATTTTTGATAAATATAGTATTATATTCTGTATAATAATAATGTATGCAAAAATACAAATACTTCACTGGAAGTTTTTCAACAACCAATGTGAAGTTGCGGGAACAGAGAAACGGTCAATATGTTTATTTCATTTTTTTTATCTTAATTTACATTGTTAAATGAGCTAAGAAACATTATTATACAATAATGAATCTTAGTAGTAGATTCCGGAATAAAAGTGAACCATTTTTATGTAAAAGTAGGTGCCTACATAATAAAATACACAAAACCTTAATGTTGGTCATTTTCATTGCAATTCATTCGTCTTTACTTTTGTATTATATCCACCGAATTCAAAAAGAAGAATAAATTTCATATGTAAAAATTAGTCAACTGGACCAGACCAACTACATTTCAGTCGGAAATCCTATCGTTTATTTCATTATTTCGTATTTAATAAGACTTTGAGGTTAGATCAACAAATGTTTTCCAAGTAAATACGTTTAGTCGTATAAGTTCTTATGTTTCTCTAACAGTTTCATGAAATTTACTGTAACAGGTTTCATGAAATAAAGTTTTCTTAAAACAATTGTTAAAATAACTTCTAAAGTATCTCTTGCTTCTTAAGTAAACCGTTTTGTGACAAAATTCGGAATAAGATGTAATGTGTTTATTATAATTTTTCGAGCCTTTCGGGAAATGAGATTGGATCTCGCTTCCGCGGCACTGCGCAAATTCGTATTACATAATAAAATTCAGGCACCCGTAACGTAACACGTGTATTACGTCTCCGTCAAGGCGTTATTATCTTATAATTCAAAACCTACTTATTTGACGAAAAAAAGTCAGGTACTACTTTACATGTGAGCTAAACACATACTAGTATAGGTATGTACGCCGAGCAGCAACTGTTTTGTATATTAACATCTGACTACTCGTCTCTATCTGCTAATGCACAAAGCATCGCCTTGGCGCTGCGATCGGTAAAAATTAAACTGTTTAAAAAGGAAAAAAAGAGTTGGTATTATTATAGTTGATTAGTGCAACAGATCCATCCAAAATCCATCCGTTTTTGGATGGAAAAAAAAAACTTTAACAGAGAAGATGGTTTTAAGTTAGCGCAAGCGTGGGATCCAGTGGTTGGCTTATGTAGGTTACAACG
>DWPO01000008.1:0-12075 GCA_018251755.1 Morvina fissimacula | reverse complement strand
AAAAAAACCATGAAATTCATGTGACGTAATATACAGTTGCCCTTTAGTTCCCAATTACTAAACAGTACTCTTTCCCCTTCACAGACTTCGGATGATTCTCTATTAGAAAATACTAATGGACAAGTACGAGCAGATAACATAAGTAACGTATATCAGTCCTGTTATGAATCCGTAATCAAACAGGAAATATGTTTGGATCGTTCACTTATGATTAATAATATTCCACTTATAAATAAGAATGATACTGAATTTGTCGACATGAGTCACTTTCCTCACAGTATAGTTGATACAGATGATAAATTCGCAAAACCTGGTACATCTTTAGAAAATACGTACCCCGAAGTTGCTTTGGTACAAGAAAGTACAAACGATAGTCCGACAAAAGGTTTGGGACAAGCGAAAAAGACAAATGACAATCGAGATTTTTGTTTCTATTGCAAGAAGCTAGTTCTAAATTTCTCTAAACACATATTTCGGGTACATACCAATGAAGATGACGTACAGAAGATCTTGTTAAATCCTAAACAGAGCCTGAAAAGAAAGCAGCTTATAGCGGCACTGCGGAAGAAAGGCAACTTCCTACAGCATCAAAATGGCGTCGTTAAACCGATGCGGAAATATAACAAAGATACTGAATACTTGCCGTGTACAGATTGCCTAGGATTTTATTCAAGGAAAAGGCTTTGGAAACATAAAAAGATATGTACCGGTACAGCGTGTACTAAGGTACAAACGGAGGCACAGCATCTATTGATAAAACATTTGAAAATTGATGAAAAACTCAAAGAAACAGTATTCCCCCGAATGAGAGTTGATAAGATATCGCTGGTAGCCAAAACCGACGTTCTAATTTGCGCTTTCGGATCTGAGTACCTTAAAACTCACAGAGAAGACCATTTCATTTGTATCGTTTCAAGAAAACTTAGAGATCTGGCGAAATTGTTGGTTGAAATGAGAAAAATAAACAGTTCCATTACAGATTTATTGAGCGCGCTGAAACCGATTAATTATAAAGTGATTGTTGAGGCAACTAAAATTGTGGGCAACTTTGATCCTGTACGGAACAGATTTGAGAAGCCTTCTGTTGCTATGAATATTTTGTCAATTTTAAGACATTGCTGTAATATAGCCATCTCGTTCGCACTAAACAAACAAGGGCCATTTAGTGAAACAATTACGCCTGACGCAGAAAAGATAAATGCAGATAAAACCGAAGCGGATCTAAGATCATTAATTGAAGTGATGGATGCAAATTGGAAACGTGATATATCCTATCAAGCGGCTACAGATAATAATATTAAGAAATGTAATAAAATCACCGTAGTAACTTTAGCGAAGGAAGTCAAAATACTTAAAAATTATATTCACGAAAGATCAGAAGAGGCTGCGAATAAAATTAAGGACGGAACGTTTAATATTGAAACTTATTTACAATTATTAGAAACGATATATTGCAAAATTATACTACTTAACGGTCGAAAGCCTGGAGAAGTGCAGAAAATTAAGTTGAATGAATATTTAGAACGTAGTACTAACGCATCTAATAATTATGAAGAGCTTGATCGGGATTTGACCGAGTCTGAACAAGCGTTGCTAGAAAAGTATAGAGCAGTTATCGTAACAGATCGAAAGAAACAAGGCATGCCGGTTTTGTTTAACAACGACGTTCAAGATCACATTGAATTATTGCTGTCGATTAGAGATAATTTCAATCCAGAATCAAACGTGTTTTTGTTCGGAAACACTGATTCTGAAACTGCAATTTGTGGGCATAAAGTACTTGAAAAATACGTAAGACTATCCGGAGTTAAGCATCCAAAACTAATGATGTCAATGAAACTCAGAAAGCATATAGCAAAGTTATCCCAGATATTCAGCATGCCTGACAATGATATTGAGCAGTTTGCAATGTTAACGGGAAATTCGCAGGAGCATCGCGCATACAAAATCAATAAGCACAACCAAAGAGGATAATTCAAAAATATTTCATCTCGACCCTTATGATGAAATGGCAACACCCACATTATCAGAACTGGAAAAACTACATCCGATTGCAGCAAAATATATACAGCAAAACATTAAATGTTTTCCTGATAAACTGGTAAAAATCGACGTGCCACCTCATAGAAAAACGCTGCATTGCATAATACTTACAACGGACATACCACCGAGGGAAAGGGGTCTGGGAACGCTCACACCCCGAGAGTCAAAAGCATTGAAGGAATATCTGCAGGAAATGCTTAACGCAGGATTTATCACCACCAGCTGTTCACCGTACAAAGCACCACTACTGTTTGTGGACAAAAAAGACGATGATAAGCCGCGCATATGTATGGATTGCAGGAAAATAAACGAAATAACGGTTAAGGATGCTACTGGCATTCCACTTCCAGAACACCTTTTCAACAGATTGAAAGGAGCAAAACTATTTACAAAACTAGATTTACGTTCAGGCTATTATCAAGTGTTAATTCACAAGGATGATAGACACAAAACGGCATTTAGAACGATGTACGGACACTTCGAATTCGTAGTCATGCCATTTGGATTGTGCAATGCACCAGCAACATTCATCAAATTAATACAAGAAGTATTTTTTGATTTATTAGACGAAAAAATTGTCGTATATTTTGATGATATAATAATATACACAAAAAGCGATGATCTCGAAACACACATGCAGGAGGTAGAAATTATTCTGCAGCGATTAAAAGAAAATCGTTTGTATTGCAACTGGAAAAAATGCCACATTGCAAAGAAAGAGGTTATATTTTTGGGAGTACGAATATCAGAAGAGGGATTATCTGTGGAAGAATCAAAAGTCAAGGCAATTCTTGATTGGCCAATTCCACTACAAACTACAAAAGACGTACGTTCATTTATTGGTTTAGTTACATTTTGTAGGCGATTTATTAAAGGTATTTCAGGAATACTGAAACCACTTTACGAATTAACGTCGAAAACTAAATTTGAATGGACAACAGAAGCAACAGAAGCGTGTGAAAAAGTGAAGAAACTCATTACACAAGTACCCGTTTTAATGTTGCCTGATACGGACAAACAGTTTATTGTCACAACAGACGCATCGGATTATGCTATTGGAGCAATACTGTCACAATTCGACGAACAAAATAAAGAAAGACCAGTAGCATATGAAAGCCATAAATTAAATGATGCACAAATAAACTATCCGACGTACGAAAAAGAATTATATGCAATTATTTATGCATTAGGAAAATGGAACCACTACATTAAAAGTTCACCATTCAAAACAATTATATATACAGATCATCAACCACTTAAATATACAATCCAATTCAAAAAGATGACACCTAGACATCATCGATGGATCATATTCTTAAGCAACTTTGATTATGAAATACGATATAAACCTGGCAGCAGTAATACAGTAGCTGATGCGTTATCGCGACGACCAGACTACAGAAAAATTACAGAAAATAATCAGACCACTCATCCTACAAATGAACAAGCAATAATAAGTCCTACATGTATATCGCTTCTACATTTCACAGCAGCTCATATAAATAGCAATAACCAAAGGATTCATAAGGAATCTATCGCTACAGGACATGCAACAATCACAGGACAAGCGGTTTGTAACCAACCTACGGCCACAGGGCAACGGCGTTATGAACAAGCACATTGGCTTAATAAACCACCATTACTCGTACATCAAGAACACCTACAAGCAACCAAAAATAAAGGTACTTACAACATGTATATTTTAAAAATTATTAATTTTATCAAGAATGGAAAAATTGCTAAGTTACAAATTACACATACTGGCAAGCGTATAAACACGAGGATAAATACTCATAGTGAAAAGAGTACACGAAACACAGTACCATACGCACAATTAATAAAAAGTGTACATAGATACACAAACTTCAAGTCGAAGGATACACAGGAGGACATAAACGACTTAAAGATACCACGTACAGTGCAAGTTCTACTGCTTCAGAAGCACGAATGTGAGGAATGTGACACCTCAAAAATAATAAAATATGTGGAAAAGGACTGGGATCAACAGGTCCAGGAGAAAAACAATGTTCTTCAATACCTAAACGACAGGCAAAATCAACACGAGGACGAGGGGAAGCAGGAACGGCAATTCCACACCATTCTCCTTGATCCAAACTTTGATAAGTACCAGCAATTACCAAACGCAAATAAAGCAAAAGCCTACCAATATTGCTACGGTAATGCGCAAATAATATTTCGCATAAGCCCCATAATTGAGGAGGACGAACAAATATCCAATCAGCATCCACTCTTCGATAGGAACGATGATAAAGACCATCAGCATTTTTACACATTGATGCTACAGCAAGACTACCTTCAGGAACATCATTGGGAAATAAAGCTGAAAAAGGACGAATACCACCACTCAAATGTAACTGATTACATAACGTTCGACCAACAGAAGGTTCAAACATCCGATCGACTAAAGAATCCAAATCCTCAGAAAATAAATGATTTTCATATAAACGACGCAAACGATGAGCTCGCAGACTCCACAATCTCACAATCTCAGAAGTTATATGAGATAACATATCCGAAGGATTGGAAGCAGCAGGTGTTGAATCAACTGCAGCACCAGAAGAAGAACTACTGGCAACTGCAGCACTTGATGATTCCACCGCAGAGGAAGACACCACTGAAGAAGAAGAACCAGCAGCAGAAGATACTTCAACAGCAGGAAGTCGCAAAGAACGATCTGCAACTTGAGTCACAGCAGTACTGTCAGCCACCATTGATGAACTACTCTCACGATCAACCGGAGAAACTTCAATTGACGAATCATAATCACAATCATAAATGGAACGACTTGATTCAAATAAAGAATCAAGATCATCTAAATTTTCAGATTCCAAATCAATGGCAGGAGTGCACACAGTATCTGAAACAGCCAAAACTACAGGAGGATCAACAAGACCGTTATCCACCACTTCCGACGAGGAAACGACAGCGGGTAACTCCACATCACCAACTGCAGTCGCATCCACATCTGCAGCCACGTCTTCACTTACAGCAATATCCGCAGTTGAATCAGCAACTGCACTACTATCAACACCAGTCACAGCAACAGTTTCAGACCCAACTACATCAGCAGTTGACGTCACAACAGTACTTACAGTCGCAGGTTCAATCACACCTTCAGCAGCAATCACATCATGAACTTCACCTGGTTCAAGATCAGCTACATCACCAATTGGAGGAGGACTTAAAGGCCAATCAGTTTCATCAGTTATGGGCGAAAAGTCATTATTCAAATGCTCAGGTACGGAATCTAAACGATCAGCAGAAGCCAAACCATCAACACTATCAGCCACCAAAGGCACAACAATTTGAGAAGTTGAAATTTCAGAAGACGCAACAGCCTCAACATTGGCAGAAACCTCACTTGAAGACACACCAAGCAATGAAGTTTGGGAAGTACCCACACCTACGGAGCTCAAAGAAGTATCAACTATGGACAAAACCGGCAACCGCACACTACAATAACGAGAAATGGCAGTGGCACTATGAGAAATTTCAGAAGAAACAGAAGCAGCAGAAACAGAAGCAGCACTATGAGAAACCACAGCAGAACAGGTACTTACACTCTGCATGGACGAAACAGCTTGCAAAGAAGCATGGGCAGAAGAAGCAACAGAGGAATCAAAAGACAAAGAAGATATGGGTAAAGAAACAACAACAGAACGAACAGCAGCAACGTTTGAAGGACTTACACCTGACACAATGGGATCAGAAGCGACAGCATCATAAACAACATTGCGAGAACTCACACTTTTATAAGGCTTACTACGCTTCTTCTTACGATCTATCAAATGACAAATCTCTTTCAAACGATTTTCACAGGTCACTTTCGATTCATACAAACGACCATGTTCAAAAGAAAAAGAATCCACTTCAGATATCGCATCAGGTGTACGCAAACGCATATCACCAACAATCAAAGGTAAAGTACTGGCCACAGTATCACGAGTACGAGAAGGATGATTATCATCGAAAGAATCATCAGTACCTACACCCACATCTACAGTCGTTCGAGCAGAAGACACAGCACGTGCAGCAGACACCGGAACACCAGCCACTGACGAGGAGGAAGCACCAGAAGAAATTCGCGCAGCCTTACGAGCAACACCACCAGATTGCACACCAACACTTGCAACAGCTTTGGCAACAGCCCGCACACTTTTTTTCTCAGCAGGAACTACTGCAGAAGAAGCAGGCTTACGTTTTGTTGACACAGAAACCTTCCGTCGCTTACGACGAGGTACCACACGAACAGCAGGAGTTACAGATACAGCAGGAGCCACGGAAACAGTTTTTGATACGCGCCGAGAATCAGAAGGAGGACAAGCAACGACAGGAGGAGCAGCAGGAAGTTCAGAACTACACGGCACATAAGGAGAAGCGGCAGATAAGGTATCAATATCAGCCGTTATATAAGGATCATAACCAGTATCTATTTCATAAGCAACACCTTCATGAAAATATACAGAACTATCAGAAGCAGCAACAGAACTCGCAGGACGAATCCGCAAAATACAAAACGTCGGACTATCATCAACAACAGCAGAAGAAGAAGTTGACAAATCCGCAACAGGAGCCACCTTCCGGGAAGAACGAAAATACGAAGAAGACGAAGAAGTTGAATCACCCATTAGCGCAGGAACAGAATACTTACGTGGAACAACAGCACCAACTGGCAAACTTATCTTTGAAGGAGTTACAGTCTTCGCAGGTATTACAGGATCTTGACCATAAGCATCTGAAAACAACGAAAACATCGAAGCTTTACTTGCAAAAATGGGAGCCACTTCAGGAACAGGAGGAGGAGCAGAACCATAACGATGCATGCCAGTGTTTACAGCAGCAGTTGTTCGAGAACGTCCAACAGTTGCAGGAAGAGGCGTGGAAGACGACGTTACGCGAGAAAAAATATTTGCAGGATTTCTTGCAGGAGTTAACGGAGTACGAGGAGGAACACGTTGACGAGAAAAAGCAGAAAAATGCGACGACGATGACGACATATTCACCAAAAATTACACTTTTAAATCTGATACAATTTAGCAGTAAACATTTAAATACAACATTCAAAGAAAGCATTAAACAAGCTTATCTTAAAGATAAACAGTCAACAAGGATACTTAAGAAACCATTAACAGGTTATAAAATAATAGAAGGACTTATATGGATTAATAAAAAAATGATAAAGAGTCAAAAACTATTAGCAAAACATAAAACCCACAAGCACAACGCAAGGGACACAAGTCAGACCGACCGACATCAGTCGACAGTACATACAAGCACAGCTCCAGCTGACCAAGCAATAATGACAGATGAAGAGGACTTACATATACAGATAGAAAGCGATACAGAACCAGAAGAGGAAGATGACAACGAATGGAAACTATATATTCCTTATAATGAATCAATAATAAATACAATTATTAAGTTTATACATGAAGAAGGATATACACATTTAGGGATAAATAAGACTTGCGAAAGAATCAGACGCCAATATTATTGGTGGGGAATCTATCAATGCGTTTACAAATATGTAAAATGTTGCGATATATGCCAGAAAACTAAAGTGGAAAATAAACAACCACCAGGTTTATTACAACCTATACCAATTCCTACAAGAAGATTCCAAGTAATGACGTTAGATTTTATTACACACTTACCTGAAACAAAGAAACACAACAACGCTATATTAGTTGTTGTAGATAAACTCACAAAATATGCACATTTCATACCAACAAAAGAATGTATAACAGCAGAAGAAACAGCAAAGCTTTTTCTTGAGCACGTATATAAATTTACAGGAATGCCACAGGCACTCATATCAGATAGAGACCCAAGATTTATAAGCAAAATCTGGAGAGGCATATTCAAAAGTCTTAACTGTAATTTACTATACAGTACAAGTTTTCACCCGCAAACGGATGGACAAACAGAGCGAACAAATAGAACGCTCATACAAATGTTGCGCGCTCTTACAAAAGATAAACAAGAAAACTGGGATGAATATTTATTCCAAATACAATTTGTGTACAATGACAGCATAAATGACAGCACAGGTGTATCACCAGCTTATTTTACATTTGGCGATCATATGACAAAGCCAACTATACTACAAAAACCAATAATTGGCAATAAAACAATATCTACACCAATTATGCTAGTTGAAAAATACATCAAAAGGATTGCAAAAGTCACACACCAAGCACGACAAAATCTGCAAGCAGCACAAACACGACAAAAGTTATATGCAGATAAGCATAGAAGAGACCTTCAATTTGAAATAGGAGAAGAAGTACTATTATCTACCAAATACATTAAAGGAAGATACGGTACTAGAAAACTCGACAAACGTTTTATCGGACCTTTCAAAGTATTACAAAAGATAGGCGAAGTCTCATATAAACTAGATTTAGGCAGCAAAGCAGATAAATGGAAACTACATGACGTTATACATGTATCGAATTTAAGAAAATTCTATAAATCCAATGACACACATCAACAAATATACATTGAACTCGATTCAGAAACAGATAATGAAATTCCTGTACACACAAAAACAGAAGAAGAAAATAGAATATATGATACAAATGACCATATACAAGAAGAATGTATTTTAGATAGCAGAGCAATCTTACACAAAAATAGATATGAAATACAATATCTAATCAAAAACAAAAGTCAACCAGTAAATGAAGCAGAATAGAAAAATGCACACAAACTACGTTATGTGCATCATCTAATTGAAAAAATATTTAAAAGATACAACTTTAAACAAGGCTTAATAAATGATTTGTTTCAATGAGTTCATTGAAAAAACTACCACTTAGTAAAAAAACAAGTAGGCTATATATAAATCATAGTGTAAAATACCTACTTGTTACTATATGGTTATTATTTTTAATCATAAGGTTTAAAGAAGCAGTTAAAAGAAGATGTTTGAGCGTAATTTAAGTAAACAATTATTTAAAAAAAATGATACATTTCTGTTGAAAATTACATAATTCTCAATGAAATGATTTCTGGGTAAAATAACCTGGGCATAATTACGCAAACTAAACATAATCACGCAATTTAGTCATAAGAACATGGGATAGGAATTGTTCTATAGTATAATTTTGTAATGTTGCAAGTAGAGTGCCTTTCCAATACAATGCACAGTCCGCGAGCCCATTATCGAGCCTATAGCTATTTGCCCGAAAAACAAACTCGCGGGAGCGCTGGCGGCGCACAATGCGGCCAACTGCGCGTCCTGCCCCTAGCGCCCCGCACTGCGCCGCACGCAGATGTGGACTGCTTTGATTCCATTGCCCCAATAACGCACTAGTGTTTAAGATAAATATAATATCAATTTATGTTTGCAGGCAAGATTATCTGAATCAAGAACAAGAATGTTTAGTGATGTTTGAATGTGCTAATATTTTTTTTCAAAAACGATTTTTTTTATCATAAATCTTAGAGACCAACTAAAAAGAGTCTAAAAGTATGTATGATCTAATTATAATCTACAACGAAGGTACAGTTCTTTGTATAGGTACGCACTTAGTTCCTATACAAAGAACTGAAAAGTAGAATAATATGGACCTGCTCCTAGCGCCCCGCACTGCGCTACATGAAACTGTGGACTTTGATTCAATTGCCCCAATAAAGCACTAGTGTTTAAAATCTAGGATTCTACGAGGCAAAAGGTTTTTTTGGAAGAGGTTTCTTAATAATCTAAGAATAATCATCATCATCATGATCAACCCGTTATTGTGTCACTGGTGGGTACCCTCTCAGAGATGAAGGTTTTGAGACCATAATTCATCAAGCTAGTCAAGGGGAAATTGGTGGATTTTACATCCCTTCAATAACACTATGGTGATCTTTCATGAATCCTTCAGCACTAAATAAGTGATATTTTTCTAATCTAATCTTTCTAATATGCACACAACTTATAAAAATTAAAGCGAGTTTGAAACCAAGCGTAAAAACTTAACAATTTCATCAAAATTACTTCTGAAGAAGCTGAAAAGGAAGAGCATTTTCTGCGCTACGTACCTAGGGCTTAGATTGCCTGTTTTGATTCTTTTGCCCCAAAACCCAACACTTATTGACAACTGTCATCCACATTTTAAGTGCTAAGTTGTAAAGTAGCCCAAAATTAAAATAAAGAAAATCATAAATTTACATGTGAAGCTTGGGATTCTCCGTAAGATCAGCAACCACTTGACCTCCAGCCAATTTAACAATCATGTCTTCAAGTATCTCAAAACCCTTATTGACTATCAGTGTGGTGCAATGGTTACCATGTCGGACTGCAATTCGATGGCCCTCAAGTTCGATTAGATTTCTGTGGTCGGTGTGGATATTTGCGTACCGACTTCATTCTTCCCTTTTTTTCTTCCTTTTTCTACTTTATAGAGGGGCTATGAGTACAAGGTTATTGTGAAAAGTGAACGACACTATGTGATCTCTGTGACACTGTTTTTTAAAAAATTCCTCACATAGAAAACCTACCGAGGTAAAGTTAAAAGCAATTTCGAAATTTTTTTCGTTCATCGAAAAAATATCTTCCCTTAAAATTGTGCCAGTGACTTAGCAAATTGGAAATTTCCTAGTTTTGTTTCCTTTTTTGTTTTCAACATATTTTTTGTATCTAATACTAGCCAATACCCGCATTGGAGCAGTGTGGTGGAGTATGCTTCAGGCCTGACCCAGCTATTGTGCGAGACCCGTGCCCATCAGTGGGATATAAGAAGGGTCGCCAAGAGAATGCTAATAGATAGGTACCGCGCCATATTATTATGATGTGTTAATTCATTCGGGATAAAATGTAGCCTATGTCACTCAGTTATAGCGTAGTCAGTATGCCAATCAAAGAATGTGTATTTCTTCCTATTATTCATTTGTAATATCAATAACTTTCTATCAATTGTATATCAATCGGATAAGTAGTTTGGAATATTACTTCCTACATTCACTAAAAATAAAATTCACTAAGAAACATAATCTTTCTCTTTCATCACTAAACATTTAGTGAGCATCTTTGATCATTATACAATATGTTACGGTTTAACTCACGTGAATATTTCGAAAATGCCGACATTTTTGAACCTATCCGAGGTTCTTCATGAGCTCCCGCGTCGCGACGCCACTGATTCGCGGTGGGGTCGCGACGGAGAATGATGAAGAACATATGATAGGTCGGAAACATGTCGGACAATCCCGAAATATTCACGTGGGTTAATCCATAATATATTTTATAACATCTTTCTCTTTTCATGTATAATCTCGTTTAACTAGGTTTGTGGTCGCAGCGAAACAGCTTGACTGATTTTTATGAAAATTTAATAATGATTTTTATGTGTGTATAAACGTGACTTATGTTTACGTATATGGTACCTATGTATGAGAATAGATTATAAAAAAAGTATTACTACAGAAATAGGTAAGCAATCGATATAAGAAGAGACGTGTAATGATGTGCACGGAGTGAATAAATGAAACGACTAGTGCCCCAATCGTATTAATTGACATATGACACTTGGATACTAATTGTTGCTGCCGCTCGCTGTCAGCCTTGTCGAAATTTTGTTCGTATTTTGGCAACTTTAACTCGGTTCTAATTAACATTTTAACTGGGTATAGTCGAGTGTGCATAACTTCGAGAGTAGCTATTTTGTTTGACAGTAAAGGGCATCACAAGCGAAGCTTTTGTATATATTATAGCAAGGTGTAGTAATGATGGTTTTTATCATTAACTAATTATTTTACTTTTGTGTAAGAATCTGAGTGTAGGTAAGCAAAAGTAGATTTTTTTTTTCAGTTACTACATTTTACCAGCTTCTTCGTCCGCGTTGATTCAGTACTGATTCGATTAATGCCTTTTTGTACCATTTAGCTAATTAAATATTTATTACATTTATATATATAAAAGGAAGTGGTGTTAGTTACACTATTTATAACTCAAGAACGGCTGAACCGATTTGGCTGAAAATTGTTGGTGATGTAGCTTAGAAGCAGAAGACATAGGATATT
>DWPO01000007.1:0-12241 GCA_018251755.1 Morvina fissimacula | reverse complement strand
TTGGGTGAAGACGTGAAGATTGAAGTGCACGAACGAGATGTCAATCAGCAAAAAAGTTCTTATCAGAACTGCCTCCTGTTTCTATACAAAACAGTTCTTTTCAGAACTATCTTCTGTTTCTGAGCTTGAAGATGTCAATAATAAAAGTTTCTAATCAACTGTGTTGTGTTGCTACAGTAACCCCCCTCAAGTGAAACGTACCGGCAGCTTGATGGATCGGCCTTTGCTTGTTACCATGCGGGTTGGCTGTGGAGTTACGTTGCTCGATGTACTTGGTAACTTGTTTTTCTCGGTATGGTAAGGTACGGTAATCTGGTTTTTCGGAGGTAAAGGTAACTGTTCTTGAGGTAAAGGTAACTGTTCTTGAGGTAAAGGTAACAGTTCTTGAGGTAGGGTAGAAGATTCAGAGTCGGTTTCTTCCAAGATGTATGCAAGCTTGAGTCTATCTATCGATATATTCGTTTGACGATCCGGTAGTTGTATCGTAAACACTTTGTCGGTTCTATTTACGACTTTATACGGTCCTTCATAAGGTGTTTGAAGTGGCGATCGTACGGCGTCGACTCGTACAAACACATGACTGCAGCTATGTAGGTCTTGATGTACGAAAATGTGTTTATTGCGATGTGCATTGTTGCGTTTCCGTGGTTGGCTATGCGCGATCGATTCTCGTAGCTTTTCGACGTAGCTGTAGTCCATAGGTACAGACGTGGTGTGCGTAGGTACGTCGAAAAAATCGCTAGGTAGGCGTAGATTGTAGCCGTAGGTAAGTTCGGCGGCGCTTACGCCGTTGTCGGTTCGTAGTGCGGCTCGTAGTCCTAGTAGAACCGTAGGTAGCTCATTCACCCAACTTGAATGAGTGTTGGTGAGTTTCGCGCGCAGTGCGGCCTTGAGTGAGCGATGCCAGCGTTCGACAATTCCGTTGCTTTGCGGGTGATACGGTGTTGTTCGTATTCTGTTTATTCCCATTATTTTCATTAGGTTATTAAACAGACTACTTTCGAACTGTCGTCCTTGGTCGGTTGTTAGGGTTGTAGGGCATCCAAATCTGCATATCCAATGGTTGTAGATGACTTCGGCGACTGTTTCGGCAGATATATCCGATGTAGGTATAGCTTCGGGCCATCGAGTTTGTCGATCTATTATTGTTACTAAGTAGCGATGTCCTTGAGCGGTCGTAGAGAGCGGTCCAACAATATCTGTATGTATATGCTTGAATCGGTCGGTTGGCGGGAAAGTTCCGATCTCGCTGTGGGTATGGCGTTGTATTTTGCTTTTTTGGCAATTAATACATTGCTTTGCCCAATTACCGATGTCGATGTTCATTGCTGGCCAAAACTATTTTCTTGATATAAGTTTGCGTGTAGTTCGCGTACCGGGATGGCTTATATTGTGTACACTGTTGAATACTTCTCGGCGATAGTTGGTAGTGTTGCGTCACGTGTGGGGTGTACTGTGTATATTTTGAGGTGTAGGGAATTCGGAGACAAATGAAATGCACGAACGTTACTTGTCAACTGTTTATTAAAATTTCAATTAAAAACATACCTACTTCATACATACACACTTCACACACACTAATGCATCTCGCACGCGTCATCATCCGCACACCTATGCAAGACCCCACAATATTCCCCCCTTTTTTAACCCTAGACTACTAATCATATTTTACGAACGGAAATACTTATCATTAGTCGTTTTGACTACCTTTACAATAATCGCTCCTAAAATCATCTATAGACAATAAATATTTCAAAGTATTTGTTTATTTTAAGCGTTAGCTTATTTAAACTTGTTAAAAATAAAAATAAGAGCAATTTTATAGAATTTAATCATTAAAAATAGTGTTTACAGTCTTTTAACTCATTTTAGTGAGATCTAAGGTATCAGTCTCATTAAGTATAAAAAAATAACAAGAAACTTAAAATCTTTTCCTTTCTATCTTAATAATGATAAGGCACTATTATAACAGTTTAAAACAAAAAAAAAAAAAATTTTTGGCACAGTTAACACATATTTCAACTTTATGTTCTCCACATATATTTTTATGGCACTTAGAGCACGTGACTTTCGTCATACGGTGTTTTTTATAAGAACAATAACTGCATATCTTTCTTTTTTTTGCTTCAGGTGGCTCACTTAATCGATCAGAACTTTCTCCTGGTATTTCAGTTACCAGGTCTTGAATATTAGCTCTCAATGTTTTTTGCAACGTTGGCACAGTGAGACGTCTCTCCATATAAGTATTCACAAGTGATTTATGCAATTCTTTCATGAACTGTTTACGGTTCATTGGCTTTTCTTTAGTATATAATTTATTTTCACAATGAATTACATAACTGTTTATAAAAGTCATATTTAACATTCCATAAAACAAACACATAGGCCATCGATTCGTCTTACGACTACAAGACATGTTCGCACACATTTGATCGAACGTATCGACCCCGCCTTTCGTTTGGTTATAAAATTCAACCATGTGAGGCTTGTTTGTTTCTTCATTGACTGTTCCTTCTTCAGAGCAGGATGATAACAAGTACACCACCTTATTAGGTTTGGGTTTATATGATAGCAGTGTCAAGGAACCGTCATAACAAAATATTGACGTCCCAATAGCTCTAGTTCTCGAATTCGCCAGCTCCTTAGGTATTTCTTTTTTATTAGAACGCAATGTACCCACTAGTGTTAATTTATATGGTTCATGAAGAAGAGACTTAGCAAGCGGAATGGAAGTAAACCAATTATCAGTAGTAATATTTTTGTTTGATCCATGTATTGGTCGAGTTATTTCTTTAACAAAGTATTCGCCAAGGGGCAATCCACTAGTATTAGTAGCTTTTCCTAAGTAAGGTATGGCATTGGTCATGTATTTTGTGCCATTATCACACATCATAACTATTTTTAATCCATACTTTGCTGGTTTATTGGGGATGTACATTCTGAAGGGGCATCTACCCCTAAAAGCCAACAACTGCTCATCAATAGTTAAATACATTCCGGTATTATAACTGGTTTTACACCTTTCTACAAATAGCTCCCACACTTTTCTGAATGGTACAAATCTGTCCCTATTTTGAGAGGATAATCTTAACGATTTGTCATCGAATCTAAGACAACGTATTAGAAACTCAAATCTATCTTTGCTCATTGTCGAGACATATCTTGTACCAGACAAAGATGCATCAAATAATTCATTGGTGGACAAATGGTTGTCTTTGAGAACAGCTGTTAGTACGAAAATCCCGATTAGTGCTTTAATTTCACACTTATCGGTGGGTTGCTGCGTGCTCCGAATTATGTCATAGTTTTGTTGTTTTATCATTATCTCTGCATTGGTCCATTGCACAATTTCATCTAAAATCCCATCAGTTATGAATAGTTCAAAACATGCCAACGGATCTTTTACACCTTTGCATTGCCTAGTCGGACCTCGTGATGTATGAACAATATTGGAGCTTGAAGTTCTAGAAGAATGAGGCTTTTTCGTAGACCAAACATGTCTATTTTTACCGCGCAGTACAGTCTGAGACAAGTGAATAACATTTGAACGAAGTGAGGAGTTGTTACTATCATGGGCTCTGTGAGACTCCTCGAGTATTCTCGAAGATTCCTCCGATATTACAGATGAATCAGTGGTCCGAACATTAGCAGATATTACCTCAGTTGAGCTGTCTTCTTCATCTGTTTGTTCAAGTTCTTCAATCTCTAACTCATCTTCGATTTCACTACCAGCAGATTCCACATCGTCATCATTGACCATGTCCTCTTCATTCAAATATCTGGCCACTTCTTCATCAGTAAGATGATGACCATCTCTTGGCCGCGAAGAAGTCATTTTGAATCTAAAATAACATAAAATACGATGAAATAAACAAATAACTCAAAGTAACAATTCGTACATATTATTCAAAAAAGTTACACAAATACTAATCATTAGTCAAATTGACTACCAAGTACGTAATATTTCAAAAATGGCGGCACTTACCGGCTTGACGCTGTCACTACTGTAAACGTCCGATCGGCGACTGAGTTGACACGACGAATCAAGACGTTCGGTGCTCGTATGAGAAAGAGAGGGCAATATTTGAGAGCGCTATTAGTCATAATGACTAACATTAGTACTCCAGGGTTAAAAAATGTATTACATTTTTAACAAGTTTTTATGACCATAAGTTTTAATGACATATTACATAAATTGCTTATTTTAAATTATTAGTACTCTGCAAATGACATACATTACAAAACATAATTTTATTATTGAAACATGATAATATTCAAGTACATAACAATCGTAACAAAATTAATTATATAAATTAAAATTGTACCTTTTACATAATAATATCTTTACAGTTATACACCATGGTGACGCGGTTGCGTCTGTTGTGGAGTCATCTGAATTGATGTTGTACTATGCCACACTGCCATTTCCTTTTGTATCATTTTTCTGGTACCTTGTTTACATTTTTTGTACAGTATATATATCCCAAAGATACTAGCCAATACAATTATGACTGTTGCTATCGTACCATATTTTTGTAAATTTTCCTCGAACTGAGAAGTAGTTGCGCCATTCGCTCCGTTTTGGGCAATAATTACTTCTTCAGATTTTTTTTCAACACTGTATGATTTACCCATTATTACAAATTACAAAAAGTAGTTATAATAACAAATGTGTGTTACTGCTACTGTAGTTTATTGATTTAATGTAATGTTACAATTTTACATTCAAAACCTAAATTATAATATTGCAATACCTTAATAAATTTTTCCGTCTGCTCATCAATTAGGTACAACATAACAATCTTTACTTAATCAAAACATCATTGACACGCTGCACTATTTATATACTATCTAAATAACCTGGGTTTTCCTGTTTATATTTTATTTATTAACATTATAACTATCCTTTTTATATATCTAAAAATCTAACTGGTTTTTTGACAATTCTACCTGACTTTGTGACCTTTAAGTTATTCGGTAATACATTCTTCTGTTCTGAAAGATTTTTTTCTAATAAATACGCTGGTTTTAACCTATCTATTGACACTGAGGTGACTCTATCTTCTAACTGAATTTTATAAACTTTTTCTGATCTCTCTATTACCTTGTAAGGACCTTCGTACGGACATACTAGTGATTTTTTATTTCTATCGGTTCTTAAAAATACATGTGAACAATCTTTAAGGTCTGGATGTACAAAAAATGATTGAGCACTATGACACTTTACGCTAGTAGGTTTATATTGTCTAATGTTATCTTTAATATTTTGTATTACTGAATGTGGATCGAGACTATTAGAACTTTCTACAAAAAATTCACCTGGCAACCGTAGTGACCGGCCGTAAACCATTTGCGCGGCGCTTACGCCTGTTTCGTTTTTAATAGCTGCACGAAGACCTAACATCACGCTAGGAAGTTCGTTATCCCAATTTTTGTTACCATTCAATCTTGCCATCAAAGATGCCTTCATACTTCTATGCCACCGTTCAATAGCTCCGTTACTCTGTGGATGATACGGAGTTGTCCTTATCTTCTGTACACCTAAATATGCCATAAGACTAGTAAATAATTTGCTTTCAAATTGCCTACCCTGGTCACTTGTTAGTTTCACAGGGCAACCAAATCTACAGATCCATTCTTTATATATTACGCTTGCTACAGTATCAGCCAACATATCTTTTATTGGATACGCTTCTGGCCAACCTGTACCTCTATCCATAATTGTTAAACAGTATCTGTAATCATCTACCGTGATCGGAAGCGGGCCGACTAAGTCGATATGTATGTGATCGAATCTGTCAGCTTGCGGATATGTACCATAGCTAGAAATTGTGTGCCTAGTTACCTTAGACCTCTGACAACTCAAACATGTCTTCGCCCATAAATTTATATCTCTGTTCATATTTGGCCACCAAAATTTTTCTTTAATCATCCGGCGCGATGTACGCAGACCCGGGTGACTAAGATTATGTATAGTACAAAATGCTGTTTTTCTAAAAGATTCCGTTAAATAAGGTCTAGCGTTTTCGCTCGATATTTCACAATAAACGGACTGATTGGAATTCGGAATTAAAAATTTCTTAAATTTGAATTTCGGGTTGTTTAAAATATTCTGAAACTCTACATCTTTACTTTGTTCTAAGGCCAATTTTTTATAATCTATTGCATTCGACGTACACTCTATAGTCTGAATACGCGATAATGCGTCTGCTACTATGTTGTCCTGCCCACACACGTGTCGGATATCGGTTGAAAATTCACTAATAAAACTTAATTGTCTAATGCGTCTTGGGCTTTCCTTCTTATTATTTTTACACAGCTTTGAAAATGCGAATGTTAAGGGTTTATGGTCTGTGAAAATAATTAAGTCACGACCTTCAAACAGACTTCTGAAATGTTCTACACCTAAAAATATAGCAAGTAACTCTCGGTCATAAGTGCTATAATTTTGTTGTGTTTGTGTTAACTTTCTAGAAAAGTAACCTAATGGATTCCATTTACCATCAACAAATTGTTGCAACACTGCTCCTACGCAATTGTTCGACGCGTCTGCAAAAAGTGCAAGTGGCACGTTGTTTACTGGAAAAGACAACGTGACTGCGTTCATTAACCCGTTCTTGCATTCTAGAAAAGCTTTATCAGCAACTGGTGTCCACTGTATCACTGTTTTGTCATTCTTTTTAGCCTTATGAATAAACTTATTTAATATTTCTAAATATTCTATTGCTCTAGGTAAATGACTTCTGTAAAAATTTACCATACCTAAAAATTTTCTTAAATCACTAACATTTTTTGGTTTAGGATACTCGATAATTGCTTGCACTTTAGTTTCTAACGGCCTAATACCAATTGTACTAACTTTGTATCCTAAAAATTCTATACTAGTAGCCTTGAAAGTACATTTCTCTAAGTTTATTGTTATACAATACTCATTTAAGCGATTAAATACTTGGTCTAAATGTTTGTCATGCTGTTCACAACTGGATGAACCTATCAAAATATCATCAGAGTAACAGTATACGAAGTCTAAACCAGATAGTACAATATTTGTCATAAAGCGTTGAAAAGTTTGTGCCGCGTTTCTTAATCCGAACGTCATGCGTTCGAATTCGTATAGACCGAACGGCGTTGTGATTGCGGTCTTACAAATATCCTCTGGATTAATCAAAATATTATGATAAGCCTTTTTTATGTCAATTTTCGAAAATATTGTTTTTCCCGATAACAAATACGTGAAATCCTGTACACGAGGGATGGGATACCGGTCAGGTTTAGTTATAGCGTTTAGAGCTCTGTAGTCACCACATGGACGTACTTGACCGTCTTTTTTGGGGACTAAATGAAGTGGGCTTGCCCAGGCTGATTTCGATGGCCTACATATACCTGCTTCTAACATGTTCTTAAATTCCTCCTTAGCAATTTTATAACGCTGTGGCGCTAATGGCCTAGGTTTACAAAAGACAGGTGGACCCTCGGTATCAATATAATGATAAACTGAGTGCTTCGGTGCCTCTTTGAATGACATGGGCTTTAGTATATCAGGATATTTTTTTAATATCTCATATACTGGGTGATCATTTCGTAACGTAGAAATTGTTGGTTCAACATGGTTTACAATCGTCCCACGTACGGCCAGGTTAGTTATCTTATCTACTAAACAACGTCCGTTCATGTCTAAAATTAACTTAAAATGATTTAAAAAATCTACGCCTAGTATCGGCTGCTTAACGTCACAAACAACAAATGACCATTTCAAAGCTCTTCTTAATTTTAAGTCTAAGGCAAGAATTTTTGTGCCGTATGTTTTAATTTTTGAACCGTTTGCTGCAAAAAGTGTATAACTAGTATTAACATTTAAATCCAATCTATTTCTTACAAAACTTTTAGGTAATACAGAAATACAGGCTCCTGAGTCTATTAAGAATTTTAGATTAGATATTCTATCACTTACAATTAGGCGGTAATCCTTGACTGCATCGCTTCCCGCCACTTGCTGCAGTTCTGCTAGTTTTCCGGCTTCGGGACTTGACTCTTGTCCTTCCAGCTGCAGGGTGCAACACATCTGTACGCTCGTGCTCTAAACTTCCAGTGGTAATAGCATAGCCAGTCTGGACTCTCCGGCGTTCTGCGTGACCTTGACTGGGAACGGTCACGTGAAAAATTCCTGCTCCTGCTCCTGCTTCTGCTCCGAAATCTGTTTCTTTGAGCGTCCATTTCGTTTATTTTCATATTTATTTTCGCAATTTCTGCTATCAGTGTTGCTACTTCGAAGCTGGTCGATGGCTGCGACTGACTGCGGCCTACTTCACTGACCTGCACTGGCTGGTGAGTATCCATGATTTTGTCTGCTATGACTGCCAATTCCTCTAAGTTACTCGTGGATGTTACGGTGAGTACCGCTTGCACTGACGATGGTAGATGACCTTGCCATAGGATTTTCAGTGTCTCGTCTTCAATTTTTCCTCTTGCCAATTCCTTCATCCTTCGCAACAATTGACTTGGTTTCTGATCTCCTAGTTCTATTTCTGTCATCAATTTCCGTATTTGTTTAGTTTCCGATTCTTCATAAATCTGCAGAAGGCGTTTTTTTAATGTCTCAAATTTGTTTGTTTCCGGCGGGCTACCCAAAATATCTGCAACTTGCTGGATGGCGTCCTTGCTCAACTTCGCTACGACCATGTAGTACTTATTTGCGTCCGATGTTTTTTGTGGTGCCAATATGGCTTCTACTTGGTAAAACCAAAGTCGTGGATTTTCTGGCCAAAACGTCGGTATTTTGTTCCCAATCGAAAGTGTAGCTATATTGGTTTCACATTCTTCTGTCTTCACAGGACCTGGTGCTGACGGAGTTGACTGTGCTTGCGAGTACATGGTTTGAAGTCCGCGTTTAACGTCGGTGTCACCACTGTTATGTCACGTGTGTGGGGTGTACTGTGTATCTTTTGATGTGTAGGGAATTTGGAGACAAATGAAATGCACGAACGTTACTTGTCAACTGTTTATTAAAATTTCAATTAAAAACATACCTACTTCATACATACACACTTCACACACACTAATGCATCTCGCACGCGTCATCATCCGCACACCTATGCAAGACCCCACAGTAGGTATGTACGGGCGTACATATGGCGTAGATGTTTCGCAGTATAACTCGATGATGGTATTTGGAATGACGATTTTCTTGATGTTCAAATTGGATTGTTGTTGTAATTGTTGTATGGACGAATCATTTTCTTGTGACTTGGCTATTTCTTCGTAGTTGATAGGCGATGGGCACGATATGGTTTCGATGCGGCTGAGTGCGTCGGCGACGGTATTATTCTTCCCGCTTACGTGGCGTATGTCTGTTGTGAATTCGCTAATGAATAATAATTGTCGCGTTCGGCGTGGCGTCTCGGTTTTGCTTTGCGTTTTATTCATAGCGAATGTAAGCGGCTTATGGTCGGTGAAGATGATGAGTTGCCGTCCTTCGAAGGTTTTGCGGAAGTGAGTTACTGCCATGTATATAGCGAGTAATTCGCGATCGTAGGTCGAATACTTAGTTTGCGTATCCGAAAATTTCTTCGAGTAGTAGCCCAATGGTTGCCAAGTGTTATTTATGTATTGTTGTAGTATGGCGCCTGCGGCCTTATCTGAGGCGTCGCTGAATATGGCGAGGGTGGCTTGATGTGACGGGTGGGCGAGTAAAGCTGCGTTAGTGATGCTGGCTTTACATGCCTCGAATGCGTTGTTTGCGGCGTCGGTCCACTCGATGATTGTTTTATCGCGCTTCTTTGCATCGTGTAGGAATGCGTTCAACGGTGCTTGTATAGTCGCAGCGTTGGGTATGTGGTCGCGATAAAAATTTAGCATTCCGAGGAAACGCCTTAGTTCTTCAATAGTTTTCGGTTTGGGGTATTGAAGAATTGCTGTGATTTTTTCTTCAGGCGGTTTGATACCTTCGTTTGAGACGATGTAGCCGAGGAATTTTACTTGTGGCTGGCCTAAGACACCTTTAACGGGGTTTATAGTGATGTCATTTTCTTCTAATCTACCCAATACGGTGCTTAGGTGTTCACGGTGTTCCTTTTCGTTGGTTGAGGCGATGAGTACGTCGTCGATGAAAGGAAACACGAAGTCTAGTCCTCGGAGTACTTCATGTATGTATCGTTGGAATGTTTGGCCTGCGTTCTTCAAACCGGGACACATGCGTGGGAATTCGAATAAACCGAATGGAGTGATGATGGCGGTTTTTTCGATGTCTTGTTCCCTCACGCTCAGTTGTTGGTATGCGCGGTTGAGATCGATCGTTGAGAAAATATTTTTGCCAGATAGATGATAGGTAAAATCCTTGATTCATGGCACAGGGTAGCGATCGGGTATTGTAATCGCGTTAAGGCGGCGATAGTCACCACACACTCTTATATCTCCATTTTTCTTCGGTACTATATGGAGTGGTGATGACCATGGGCTCTTGCTGGGTCGACATAGGCCTTGCTCCATCATGTTTTCGAATTCTTTTCTGACGGTTTCATAGCGATGTGGAGGTATAGGTCGTGCTCGACAGTGTACTGGTTGTCCTGTAGTCTCGATGTAATGCTCGACGTTTATTCTAGTTTGTAGTTTCATCGCTGTGAGTCGCGTAATGCCGGGGAATCGTGCGAGTATATCATGATACGATTCGGTAATGTCGATACTGCGGATTGTAGGTGTAGTTGTAGACCGTAGTGGAGCTTTGATCGTGAGGTTTGTAATGCCATCAATTAATTTTCGATTCTTCAAGTCTACAATTAATTGATGATGGTTGAGGAAGTCTGCTCCAAGTATGGGCTTCGACACGTCGGCAACGATGAATTTCCATTTGTATGGACATCGTAGGTTGAGATCGAGTTCGAGCGTTTTTTCTCCGTAGGTATTGATGGTCGTGTTGTTTGCAGCGTAAAGTTTGAATGGAAGCGGTGTTGTCTTCTGGCCTGGTGTTCTTGGCAGCACGGATATGTTTGCCCCAGTGTCTACCAAGAATGAGTAGTTCGATTTCTTGTCACGAACAAATAGGCGGTGTGATGAATAAGGAACGCTAGATTCAGCCTCTTCTAGCGTTCTGTCTAGTTTTCCGACGGCTTCTTGTTGGAGTTGTAAGTACATGGTGTGGTGCAGGGCTGCAGTGGCTTGGCTACCGAAACGACGATGGTAGTAGCAGTATGGAGACGGTGAATGGTCGGATGATGAGCGAGTTCGATGACGCGATGGACTTCTATGGCGGTACCGTTGACGATGATGATGATTGTGATTATCATTGCAGTGATGCAGCGTTGGCCTTGATTTTAACTCGTTGATTTCAATGGTGAGTTTGCGGATTTCGGCGATTAAAAATTGTGTGTCTGCGTGACTGGTCGTAGCTGGAGATGGTGATGTGGTTGGTTGCGTGGAGACGGCGGCGACATCGTGAGTTTGCTCGAGTATGGTGTCAGCGAGCAATGCGAGTTCTTCGAGCGTAGTTTTGTGGCTGAAGGTATCGCTGACGGCGAGGACAGATCGGACGTGGGCTGGTAGGAGTTTTGTCCACATCATACGCAGCGTGGTGTCGGCGATCTTGTCTTTGGCAAGCATACGCATGCGGCGTAGTAATTGAGTCGGCTTCTGGTCTCCGAGTTCCATCTCGGCAAGCAGTTTCTGAAGTTGGCGGCTGTCGGATTCCTCGTAGACAGAGATGAGTCTCTGCTTGATGGCGTGATATTCCTCGTCTCGTGACGTGGTAAACAGGATGTCGGCGATCTGTTCGACATCGGCCTTCTCGAGCTGGACGAGAACCATCTGCGTGAGTTGAGCAGAGCTTTTCTTGAGGTCGTCTGTGGCGGCTTCGAAATTGAGGAACCATAGTCGAGGATTGTCGCGCCAAAATGTAGGAATGCGCATGGACAACGCAATGCTTGATATTCCTGCAGTCGTGGATGTAGCTGGCTCTAGAGCGGTGAAAGCGAGCGGCTGGGCTGGTGACGATAGGTTCTGGCCTTCCATCGTAGCGTTGGCAGCAGGTCGATGAATGGAGAATTTTGCTGTGCAGCCGGGCAGAGATTTTCCTTCTTCTTGTGAGCAGCAGGGTTTCCACGTCGTTCTTCGGGGTTACCACTTTAATGGTAAACGGGTCGCCGACTTTTGTAGTAGTTTTTGGAGAGGTATAAAGTAATACTACTGATCAGAAGGTTGCTGGTGGAATATATTTAATTTGAAAAATGCACGATATTTATACAAAAAGGAC
>DWPO01000006.1:0-12297 GCA_018251755.1 Morvina fissimacula | reverse complement strand
ATCCAAAAACGTTTCCGTAGCAGCAACCAAATTATGTTCGAGGGCGCTGATACTATTTCGCCATACTTTCAGCTTTGTCTTTAAGCCTCTAACATTTTGGTAGAAAACTTTTATGTAACTGATTTTGTTACCGAGCAATCGGTCTGCATGCTTTGTCTTACTAGGCACTTTGGTCGCGAAAAGTGTCTTTATTGTCAGCATGGTTCACATGCGCTGATTTTTTAAAAACAATCCATGCTTTCAGTCTGGCATTAACTGGCCAGATGTCTACTGCTAAACAAGTTTCGAAGTAAGCAACCGGAACGCCTATTTTATAGGACTTGTAGCTCCCTTTTGGATTAAGTTGTTCGACTGTGCAAGTACCATTAGGACAAAGTTGACGAAGGTAGTCGTGAATCTCTTCGGCGGTTGACTCCATATTCCACAGATGTATGTATTTACGGGCCTCAACAGCTCTTAAAGAAGTTACGTTAGGGCCTGCCGTACCAGCCAAAGAAACAGGTCGTGGTCTTCTTTTCTTGATTTCCTTTTGCTGCTCGCCGCAGACATTTATCTCATGTTCTGATGGAGATAGCGCGGGTATAGTTAGCTGTAGGGGATTAGGATCTTTCGGTGGCATGGGTTTCGGCCTCGACTTAGATTGCTTGGTTGACTGAGCCTGCTTGACATTTTTTTTACTTTTCTGTGTTTGCGACTTCCCTTGAACAGGCGCTGAAACGAGAGATGGTGGAGGCATCGGTACTACAGCAGAGGGATTGGATGATGTAGATGTAGACAATGGTATAGGCGGCCTAGTTTGAACCTGATACCTTTCAATTTTCTCATTGAGGACCGTAACCTGGCTTGCGTAGGATTCGAGCTTAGTTTCGTATTTTAATATAAGGGTAACGGCACCACTGAGCTGTTCTCTCAGAATCACCATTTCTTCACGCAAGCTACGAATTTCATCCAGTATATCGCTATTCACTTGCTCCTTTGTGCTGTTCGTAGGCATTTTCTAAAACCATGCTGCGCATCAGATAGCTGGTGTTCAATCTGTATGGAAATATTTTGGTGTAAAACCGATTCAAATAATTTGCCAAACACGGATAACACAGCTACCGGTCTAAAGTTACTTACTTCTGACCCGAGATTACTCTTAGGGACCGGGACCACACGTGAGATTTTCCATTGGTCCGGGTAGCTACAGCTTCTAAGGCACAAATTAAAAATGTGATGTAGCGGCGCCGCGAATACCAACCGACAGTCTCTAATTATGTACGGCGGGATACCATCTGGGCCAGCAGACCGTTTCGGCTTAAGACTTCTGAGTGCCCGTTCGACATCTTCTTTACTTAAAAAACCTATGTGTATGCGTCTACTAGAACACTCAGAAGACTCCACAGCTGTTTGTACATCAAGCTTAGGCGACTGTTTCAAGTATACGGAACTAAAGTATTCCGCCAATATTTGAGCTGATTGGTCGTTAGGAACAACCTCTCCATTACTAGTAACTGCCCGTAACTGGGTCCCCTTTTTACGTTTTGATTTAATATAACTCCAAAACGTTAAGGGTTGTCGTCGAATATCGCACTCCATTCTTTTTCTATGCTGTTGGAAGTCCGCCTTAATGCTCAACTTAACAAGCGCCCTGTAATACGAAAACTTCACTCGGAATTTACTTTGCAAGGTCTTTTTATACAGACGATGAAAATGTGCTTTGAATCTAATGTAGCGTCTTGTTAGAGGCATATACCACACAGGGTAAGCATACCGAGATGGCACATACCTACGCACTTTGATGGGAACACAGCTATCTACACAACTATTCAAAATGGAATAAAATTCAGTAACTGCATCATTTGTATCGACAATGCTAGAAACTGATTCCCAGTTGGCATTTAACAGTTTCTCGTATAAAGCGTGATAGTCAGCTTTGCGAAAATCCCAACTAGTGTTAGTACCCACCGCCTTAACATCACCGTTGACAGTTCCCCGCATGATTGGTATTTCTAGAGGTGGATGGTATGCATCAGGTAGAACAAGTGCATCGTTTGACTTATGCACTTTGACCCTGCCCAAGGATGCGCTGACCAAGACTAAGTCTAATAGACTATTATGACTATTTAAGATTGTATTTACCTGCTGCAGTTCGCTGAACGCCAACAAATACTCAAAATTTGCTCTAACATTTACGCTCATGTGTTTAAAATTTAAGTTGAAATCACCACATATCAAAATGTTTGAATGTTTTACACATAGTGATTGTATTACATTAAAACAAGTCAGATACGTCTCTTCGTCCATATTCGGTGGAATATAAGTGCATACTACTGTCATTAAAGAATTATTTTGTCTATATATGTTTCCAGCAACTACTTCACAAGTCGAGGGCACATCCAATAATTCAATCCGTTGCAGTTCATATCGCGGTGAGGTAATAATAGCCGTTCCACCTCCTCTTCTTGAGCCTGGTCTGTCAGCTCTAATTATATTATAGCCCTGAGGAATAACCTCTGCGTCATCTATTCCTGTAGTTAACCAAGTCTCCGTTATGAGGAATATTTCTGCTTGGGACGCAGATATAGCTGAGGAGATATTGTTAAGTTTTGTACGGAGTCCGCGCACATTCTGGTAGTACAGCCATACAGTGTGTTCCTTATTGCGTTTGGAATGAGGATTCATTTCGTTGCCCAGTTGTTTGGCTCCTCCGAAACCACTCATTTAATCTTGTATTGGCCGGCCACTTGTCTGCTGCCATGAAAAATGGCTTTCGGGAACGGTAACCACAAAGGACGCATAGTTGTTGTGCTTTAATTTTAACTTCTCCACAACATATACGACATCGGTTGCTTTTTTCTTTTTCATATATTCTTGGACCTTGTCGACAGTAGTGTCGCTATGCAAGGACCAAAGGTGGATCATTCGATTCTTTTCGATCGCCGTTAAGCCCTCCGTATCACTTGTACCGCGTATTACCGCGCGATGTTTACGCCGCCTAGCAGTTGTCCATTGCTCCTTTTCGCTTGCGCCCTCTATATTGCCTCCGTTTTGTCCCATCAATGTAGAGGCTGCATTAACAGCTTGCGTACGCGCCACCGATAGCAAACCGGCTGGGCAGCTATCACGGGAGGATGGTAGCGGGGGTTGCGGGGCCTGTCGCTCCGCGCTGTCGGCTACAGCTTGCCCTGTCTCAGTCTCACAGCCGTCGGCGTCGGTAGTCACGTCGGCTCGGCCGTCTTCGGCGGTCGTCTCTGCGCATGCTCGCTTACGGGCACGACGCGTCATAATCGGCGCTCTCTTTTGTTCTTGCTGCGCTGTCGGACGCTGACTTGATGCCGTCTCTTTCTTGTTTTGCAACTGTTGCTTCGAGTTTATGCTGTCGCTTAGCTTCGCCATCTTTTCTTGCTGATGTTTTGATACCAGAATCGTATCTATTTTCACTTCTAGCGATCGCACTATCTCGATAAGTGAATTTATTTCAACATAGCCGCTAAAAATTCGTCGTGCCTTGTGCCAAGTGATCCAGGATTTATGAATCCAAATGTCATTGGTTTGGATTTAACTATAATTATTAATAAATAAAAACCAATAATAAATATATAATAATGTTGAGCTGATTAAATAAAAAAATATTTAATAATGATAATAATAAATCAATTGTAGTAGATTAAGATGAAATGTAGTGTTTACGGTGGGAAGTGTATTAAGAGAACGAAACAAAACAAAATAAGATGATAGTCGATGTGACATGGCGTACACATTAAAATATTATGATCATGCACCATAAACAAGGAATTATTAATAGACAAACAGAATTTTTCACAATAAACATTTAAGAACCTATGAGACCTATGGTATTTCGTAAAAATATTACAGGAAAGTATTACATACACACTCAATTTAATAGTTACAAACAAATAACGTGACAATGCTTCGTACTTAATAGTTTTCACCATGAACATATTATGACGATTTATTAAAATTAATCCGTTACTTTCCACTGTTACAAAAAACCTTTTTAATATCTGTATTCGTGCGAATGCGAAATGCCGGGGATTCGGAATCACGTCTAGCATATATGCGCCCGTCACGCGTCCATACAAATCTCCAATTCTTTTGGCGTCCTTCGTCGCGCGCTTTATGAAAAAGTTGTCTGTTGTACCACGTGAGCCTCTCGTTGATGTAAAAACGGCGCGGTGCAGCATTAGGTAAAATTCCCGAAGTGTCCGCTCCGCGGTGAGCTCGAGCAGCACGAAGTAGTTGATCGCGGAGCGCACGCCGCGCCAGTCGCACAACAAGAGTGCGCGGGCGGGACGGCGCGCTCGCTCCATCGTCGGCGCTGCTATCGACGCCGCGGCGCTTGCCTCTCCTTTCAACATTTACTATGTCGCGCTCGTCGATAGTTACACCAATCTTTTTTGCTACGAAGGTCACGAGGTGGACTGAGTTTTCGCTTGTTTGCTCCTCAAGACCCGTTATTTCTATGTCCGATAAAAACAAGTCCTGATCTCGGTCGTTAAGATGCCTTTCGATCTCCAAAGGTATGTCGATGGCACCAGTAGTGATTTTGCCTTCGGCGACACTAAGGCGCTTATTAATATTATTAATTTTATCCTCAACTGCATTAAGGCGATTATTGAAGTCCGCGACAGTGGAATTCAGTTTCACCACCTCTTGACGAAAAGTCGACATTTCCTGTCTGCAATTTGTCATTTCGTCGGCAATTGTCGACAATTGCGAACGTATTAACTTTAGCTCCATTGCTACATTCACCTCGCTCATCGCATCGCCGAAATCTGTATCAGCATCAACACTACCCGAACTGGACGATTGCGGAGTTACATTTTTAGTTGATGTTGCTGACTTATGCTTACAGTTTTTACACTGCCATTTAGCGTTCAGACGAGCGTCTGCACCAATCTTAACGCATTGTCGGTGGAATGTCAATCCGCATGAGTTGCATTTCGCGCCATCTACAGGCGCAAACTTGCCGCACGTACCGCACTTGTTGGCCATTGCACTGTCTAAGCAATAAGGTGTATTTTGCTTGTCTATAGATTGGCGGTGATTTGTGGTAAATTAAAGACGTGTTGACTGCTTGCAATTTATTCTCACACTACAAAAGTATAGACTATAGAGCATAGATTAGTGGACTGTAGACACAGGTATAAGTATAGCTACATATAGTATTAATGCATAGGATACATTATTTGACATTCCGCCCACCAAAGGACCTCGTCCTTTAATGGCTCATTTAAATTAATATTTTAGTATAAACAATCTTAAAGTGATAGACACAACAATTTTTTTTAAGTCTTACTTATGGTATCTAAAGCAAAAATTTAATAAGTGAGGTAATGCGCCTTAACATTAAGCCGCCCACCGTAACATATCAATTTGAACATATGATTATACAACAGTGTAAACAAAACAAAGTAAACAAATATACTGTATAGATTGCCAAATTAAAAAATGCAACTGTTTGCAAGTAAGATAAATTAAGCATTGTAGCAAAATTAGCTAAATTTAGACTAAAACAATAAAACATAATTTCAGACTGGAACGTTAATTTGCTTAGGCAGCATACAAAGTTTGGACACTGGCCGTTTGTAAATTCCATTTTTACACTTAACAGTTACAACACGAGTTATATTGTCAGGTCCAGTATGTTTACTAACAATTTTTCCTAATAGCCATTTACTAGGAGGTAAGTTATCCTCCTTTAGAATAACAATGTCATTGATTTCTGGCTCAGCGTTTTGAGTATTCCATTTATAGCGTTGGTTAAGATTCACAATATATTCTTTATGCCATCTGTTCCAGAAATCAGTAACAACCTTTTGAAGCAATCTCCACCTATCGAGACTAGTTACTTTAGAATTTGAGTAATTTTCATCAGCTATATTTATTAATGATTCACCAACCAGAAAATGACCTGGTGTGAGTGGGAGAGGATCATTTGGATCATCACTAAGGATTGTAATAGGACGTGAGTTTAGGCAGGCCTCGATTTGCGCTAACACCGTAGCCAGTTCTTCATAAGTTAAAGTGAGATTGCCAGTTACCTTTTGAAGGTGTGTCTTAGTGCTGCGCACACCTGCTTCCCACAACCCACCAAAATTTGGTGCATGTGGTGGTATAAAATGCCATGTAGTACGCTCTAAAGCCAACATTTCTGCTACTTCACTGGAAAATGATGATCTAGCACTGTCAAACATGATTTTTAACTGTTTATCAGCCCCCACAAAATTTGTCCCATTATCACTATAAATATCCTGACAATGACCTCTTCTAGATGTAAATCGCCTAAATGCTGCCATAAACCCTTTTGTGGTCAAGTCGCTGACAGCCTCTAGGTGCACTGCTCTAGTAACCATGCACACAAATAAACATATATATCCTTTATAGGATTTTGACCCTCTTCCAGGCGAGAAACGAATATTAATTGGACCAGCGTAGTCTACTCCAGCAGATTTAAAAGGTTTGCAAGGTTTTAGACGTACTTCCAGTAGCTGGCCCATTATGGCCCATTAATTGTGTTCTATTCTTCTTAGAGTATCTCACACACACAACACAATCACGATAAACTTTCTTCACCAATTCTTTTGCTCGCAGTATCCAATATTTGGACCTTATGTAGTTCAACATAATTTGTGGGCCGCCATGTAGTGTCCTTTTATGTGCATCCAAAATTATAATTTTACTAAGATGATTATTAGCAGGTAATATAATTGGATGCTGTGTATCATAATCAGTAAGAGATTGCTGGATGCGTCCGCCGACTCTTAAAATCTCATTTCCATCCAAAATGGGACAAAGATTGCGAAGCTTGCTATTTTTTGGAACGAATCCCTGGGACTTTAACTGTTTCATCTCTTTGTTGAAGTAAATATCTTGCACTTGCCTAATACAACACTTCAAAGCCTCATTGGTCTCTTCTACGGTGATTAATGAAGTATAAGTTTTACGGAGATCCTTTGATAGTTTTAAATTTAATAACCTTCTGCAGTAGGCTACAACTCTTAACATCTTTGGCAAGGAAGAAAATTTGTACCAAAATAATTCCTGATTATCGTTAGCATGAGATAAAACAGTAAAAGAATTCACTCTTTCCTCTTCATGTGTATCCTCAACTTCCACAGTATTCCAGCTATCAAGTGAAGACAGCCAGGCCGGACCTGTCCACCAAAGTGAATGATTTACCAGATCTGAAGCTTGTAAGCCTCTTGAAGCACAATCAGCTGGGTTCATATCAGTAGAGACATGAGCCCATTGGTCATAATCTATTATATTTAGGATGTCAGACACTCTATTGCTGACAAACGTATTCCATCTACTTGGTCCACCCTTGAGCCAAGCTAACACAATTGTAGAGTCTGTCCACGCGTGTAAATTAGTCTTGGGTATATTCATCACCTGTGCTATTTCAGATATAAGTTTGGTTCCTAATACAGCACCACACAGTTCCAACCTAGGTATTGATACCTCCTTTTCTACAGGCGCAACTTTTGTTTTAGCAGACATCTAGGATACAAAAACTCTTTCATCTTCTACTACTCGAACATAAACTGCTGCCCCATAAGCAACCCTGGAAGCATCAGTGAATAAGTGCAGCTCGATTTTTGCCGTCTTTGAATAGTTTAACCATCTTGGAATGCTAATGCTATTGATATGTACCAAATTGCTTCGAAAATTTAACCACTCTGCTAGTAGTTCACCTCCTACAATGTCATCCCATTCCAGCTTTATCTTCCACAATTTTTGCATAATTATCTTGGCTCTAACAACTACTGGAGCAATCCATCCTAATGGGTCGTACAGTTTAGCAATCTCCGAAAGAATCTGTCGTTTTGTAAAATCTTGGTTTGGTTCAGATAATTTTAGGGTATATGCAAAAGTGTCAGACTCACGGTTCCAACTCACACCTAAAATCTTTACAAGACTGTTGATTTTAAGTGGTAACTCTTGTTCATCCCTTTGGTTGTCCCCAATATAATTTAACAATGTTTCATTATTACTACTCCATTTTTGAAGTTCGAACCCTCCTGAGTTCATCAATTGATTCATTTCATGATAAATATTCATTGCCTCCTCTACACACTCACATCCTGTTAACAAATCATCCATATAAAAGTCTGTCATAGTTATGTTTGCAGCCACAGGAAATCTCAACTTTTCTTCATCTGCTAATCTCTGTAGTGATTTTATGGCCAAATAAGGTGCACATGCAGTCCCAAAAGTTAATCGCATAAGTTTTAAATGTTGAATTGGTTCATCTGGTGTGCTTCTCCACAATATTCTCTGAAACTCCGTATCTTCGTCAGCTACCCGAACCATTCTGTACATTTTTACTATGTCTGCCGCTATACAAATTTTATGGGCTCTCCATCTCATCAATATGTGACGAAGGTCCTGTTGTAGTTTGGGGCCTATGAGCAGATCGTCATTCAAGGACACATTGTTTGTTCCTTTACATGATGCATCGAATACAATCCGAAGTTTGGTAGTGACCTTGTCTTCTCTTAACACAGCATGGTGTGGTAGATAAACTGCTTTTACATTATCAATATCCTTCCGTTCGACTGGTATTAAATGCTTTAAATGTATATATTCTTTAATAACATTCTTGTATTCTTCACGCAGTTTATCATTTTTTAATAATTTTCTTTCTAATACTTCAAACCTTTTAGTAGCTATCTCTCGTAATCCTCCATATTGACACTCTGGATCCTCATTTTTAAAAGGTAATTTCACTATAAATCTTCCTTCGTTGTCTCTGGTAGTGGTAGCGTCAAAAAATTCTTTACACTCTCTTTCTTCTTTTGATAATCTTTTGTATATACTATTTGGCTCACTTTCTAACTCCCAAAATTGTTTTAACATGTCATCATCATTTACTTGAACATGTAAACTAGTAACATTTTGTTTGGCTTGAGCAGAACCCCGTGTTAGTGCTCCTGATAACACCCAACCAAAAATAGTATTTTGTGCTATTAAGTTTCCTTCTGGATGTTTAACTACTCCCTCTAGCAATATATTAGTGTAAATTTCTGCTCCAAGTAAAATATCTATTTTCGCAGGTAAAGAATAGTTAGGATCTGCCAATTGTAGACCTTCAAGAATTGGCCAATCCGGAATGCTGAGATCAGTTGTAGGAAGCAGTGATGCTAATGAGCGCAAAACGTAAGCCTTCACCTCAATCGAAGCCTTAGGATTATAACGTGATTTTATGAAAAAAGAAACCATATGTTTAATTTTAATTTGTCCTCCCACACCCGACACCCAGCCACTTACTGGTCTACGCTGTAGATTGAGTAATTGCACAGTGGCCTCAGTTACAAAAGTAGCTTGCGACCCTTGGTCTAACAAGGCTCTCATTATATGTGTATAACCAATTTTACTTTGAACAAATACCTTTGCTGTAGCTAAAAGAACATAGGCAGGGTTAACATAATTGCTAGAAAAATTTGTTACAATGTTATGGGTATCATTTGACAAAATGTTTGGCTTACCTCTAACTGTCTCGCTAGGAATACCTGTACTTGTGTTGCCACCGGAGGAGACAGACTCAACTTCATTAGTTTTCTCCCTCTCAAAATGTAAGAGTGAGTGATGCCTTCTGCCACATTTCCTACAGCATGCAGACTGCCGACACTTGATAACTGCATGTGTCGGTGCAAGACAATTGAAACACAAATTATTTGACTTAACAAACTCTTGCCTCTCATTAGTGGGCATCCCTATAAACCTTTTACAATAGAATATATAGTGTTCACCATTACACAAAGCACATTTCGTTTCAGTTTTCTTACTGTCTTTACATAGATGAGAATGGAATACTTTAGGTTTTGACATAAGCTTAGGTTGCACTCTTATTTTGTTGTTATCAATCATCTCCAACGACCGGAATCTAGTTTCCAAAAATTCTCGCAGCTGGGGCCATGTAGGTAAAACCCAATCATTCACACTTAAATGTTGTTCCCATTGCTTCATGGATTCTGTATCTAATTTTGATACAATCAAATAGTTTATTATTATATCCCAGTTTTCAGTTTTCACATCCATATTACTTAACGATTTCAAACATGTAGATGTTGTGTCCGCTAACTGCTTTATAGAATGCGCGGATTCATGTGGTATAGGTTTTTGAGCAAATAATATTCTTAATATTGCGTTACAATTGTATCTTTTGTTATTGTACCGCTTAACTAATAGTTGCCACGCCTCTTCATAGTTCGCGTCCGTAATCGCAAAATTCCTTAAAAGTGTTTCGGGTTCTCCTGACAATTTAGTTTTCAAATAGTAAAGCTTTTGTACTGGACTTAAAGACTGGTTATCGTGTATGAGCGAACAAAATAAATCATAGAACGTTTGCCACTCTTCATATTTTCCACTAAACCCGGGCAACTGTATAGTAGGTAGTTTAATTTCACTATTTGACTTTTGAATATTCAACGGCTCAAGGTCAGATGAAGGAAGAACTGGCGCCATTGAAAATGACTGAATACATTCTTTTAAACTTGTCTTATACTGTGTATATAACTCTTCAAACTGCTCGTAAATATCTTCCGTAAAATAATTAGTCTCCCTTTTCTTACCGCCATGTTCCAAAATAATGCTTTTATGACCATCTTTGAATTCCTTCCAAATCTCTTCTAATGATTCTAACCTCGTTTGCAAATAGGAACCTTTAATCCTCTCTTTAGGTGTCTTTTTGAAATTTCTCTCACTTTTTTTTAATTTTTCTAACAATTCGTACTGGTAAGTTTCCATCGCAATTCCTAACAACAGCAAAGCTCCAATATAATTGACCACGTGGTTGGTTTGTATAATAAGTTAACTTTTGAAATGGAAACAGTATATTCCGGTTACGTTGTGTAGTTGGCTTGTAATTAATTCTCCGTATGTATTGAAACTCACTCACTGATTTAGCCAAATACTTTACACAGAATTCGATGAAACGAAATCCACCGGAAAAACCACACTTGATATTTCGCGTCGGCCGGCAATCCTCCCGTCGGCCATAAGCATCCGGCTCGAAGGACCATAATGTCTAAGCAATAAGGTGTATTTTGCTTGTCTATAGATTGGCGGTGATTTGTGGTAAATTAAAGACGTGTTGACTGCTTGCAATTTATTCTCACACTACAAAAGTATAGACTATAGAGCATAGATTAGTGGACTGTAGACACAGGTATAAGTATAGCTACATATAGTATTAATGCATAGGATACATTATTTGACAGCACTATTAAGTTCCAATTGCTGTATCAATAGGTGGCGCTGCTTGTGTATGCGTATTAGATTACTTTGAATATATTTATTTGCAAAGAAACCGAAAAAGAAAAAAAAATGTTATTATATTAATAGAACCACTGTTATGAAAAGCGCAGTATGTTTTGAGACTTAATTTGATGATGAAACTGTATGCTCATCGGCAAATAAAGATTTCAGCTGATTGTTAAACAGATGATTTACGATATACACAGTTACACGAACAACACTGCTATTTTAACACTTCAGACGCTTGACACAACTGTACTGTCCCTTTCTCTGTAACTAAGATACCTTAATGATATATGTAGATATTTTTAATTAGCTAATTCCAGGAGCGATGTGCTAACCTCCGAACTACCCGCACTATCAATCAATCAATAGAAGATTTTTCACCTGAATTAGTAAGACCATTACCTAAAGCCCCTCCTCGCTTACTTAGAACTAATAGAGGGCGTAAAAGGAAATCAGCTGTTCTTACAGATACGCCAGAGAAAAATGCTTTGGTAGAAGAACATGCTAACAGAAAAAAGAAAAAAGAATGTAATACCACGAGAAAGATGAATGAGAAAGGGAAAGGAAAGGGTAAAGGAAAAGGTAGTGGTCAACAAAAAAAAAAGAAGGCTAAGAATCCTGCCAGAAAACAGATTCTTCAGGAAAGTTCTGATGAAGAGGATGAAGGACTAGAATGTAACTTACTCATTAAATTATACAGTAACTTACTCATTAAATTATACAGTAACTTATTAAATTATACAGTAAAAAAGATAAATGCCCTTTCAAAGTATAAAACAGTACCATAATCTTAACCTACCTAACATACAATGAGTAAAACCACAATATTTTTGAAATTTACAAATAGTTTTTGCTGTACTCAATTAATACGAAATTTCATGGAAATATATCAAAGGAATAAAAAGTTTCATATAAACTTTCATCCCCTATTTCTACCCCTTGCGGGAGTAATTTCGTGATGAAAAGTATACTATAACCAGCTCAGGAGTATGAAAAATAATTGTACCAAGTTTCGTTAAAATCCGT
>DWPO01000005.1:0-12417 GCA_018251755.1 Morvina fissimacula | reverse complement strand
CTAGTGTAATATATAAAGGTACATATAAATAAAATATGGTTTGCTTAAGGTAGGTAGATTCTGTCCCTTTAGGTTGAGGAGGAGAATACGACTACGATGTCTCCTGCCTGTTGTAAGAGGCGACTAAAAGGGGGTTTTTGGGGCTGCGGTTGGCTAGAGTGTGAGCTGAAATCGCGTGATTAACTGCACACCGCCGTAATCCCCGGAGGTTCATGGAGTGGACCACATAGGTAGTATTGAAGTTGTAATACTACAGTACTAATACGAGAATGGGGTTCACCCAGAGTCAAATGGTACCACAGCTTTACAAAATACAAAACCCTCAAGATCATAGAATCTTGACTGAGGCTGAAAATTAGGATCACCCAATGTTAAACGGTCTTACACCAAACCAAAGGACCAAAGGCCCATCGTTCCATCCGTAACACAGAAGTTAGAAATGAATGTATGATAACATGTTTTGCCACTAGCGGTCACCCATCCAAGTACCAACTGCGCCCGACGTTGCATAACTTGTGTAATCATTTACGATTTATACACAGGCTATGGTACATAAGATACATCTTTCCCTTCAAACTTCTTGATGATCTGTCACACCGTTACCAAAAACATCGTAAGTCGTGAGAAACAAAATGTTTATTTTACACTTAAGTAACGGTTATTCGCTTCACCGAGTTATTATGTTTCATAACTTAGTTTTAAGAGCGTACCGGCGCTTCGTAACATCTTCACGTGTCGTATAAAGTAATATTACTGAGGTGTTACGCGTTTCAAGGCGACATATCAAAGCGAAAAGTTGGTAGTGAAATGTTAATTCTTGTTTATTTTAAGGGAGTATGGATGCAGGCTATTTTTTCGTGACCTTAGCGAATACCTAAACAAATGTAAACTAAATAATAGCTCACACTATGATTGTGCTTGTGACTGTGTTTTTGCTTCGTACTCCTTGCGTAAATGCTGGGAGTTTTTTAACATAAACTAGAAGAGCCGGCGAACTTCGTACCGCCTCTGAACCAATAAATGTCACATTTATCATCCTTTAATTTTTTAACCCTGTGTGATAAAATAAAAGAAATATAAAATACGCATTTGTTTGTAAGTAAAGTAAGACTTTCTGACCGCACCTGTTTTATATTTGACAACTAAGAGACGATTTTATCGCGCGACAGTAACGCAGTCTGCCGTATCCAATGTAAAACATTCGAAAAATGACAACAATTTATAAATAAAAAATAATTAAAGGAAAAATTTACTTTTGGAGCGAACTGTAAATCTAAACCGTTCTCGAATCTTCCTGAAGACACACAAAAAAAAACATTAGTTCTGTTCATATAGATATATGCACAGAAGAATAATAATAATAATAATAAAATAAAACTTTATTTACTCCACAAAGACTCATACAGCAATTACAATGTAAATAGCATAGATCAAAGTCTTTGTGAGAGACTGGAGTCTGTACTAGGATACCCTGTATGACAGATCTCCAGGCGCTCACCCCAGATTAACAACTATTAGGGTTAATATTTTATAACAGTAAGTTTGTTACTACAATTTTTTTTTTACTACCATTTTTGTGGGCTTAACTTTAATTAATACACAATAAGATTAGGATATAAAAAAGTACAAAATGATGAATTCATGCGTGTGTGTGAGTAGGAGAGAATGTTTCGTGTGTGTCTGTGTGTATGTGTGTGTGTGTGTGACTGTGTCTGTTTCCTTCTGTGTCTATATTAACATTTCTAATAACTTTTCCGTATCTTCGTAATTCAAGGATAAGAGCCACTTTTGAATAACTAATTTACAGTAATATTTGGTTAATGGATAAATGTTAAGCTCTTTATTGATTTTGTTATACAAGTATGCTCCAAGAAAAGTATAGAATTTTTTTGTAAATTTAAGATTGAATCCTTGAGTAGTGCATACTATATGTTTTCGCCTTTTGTTCATAATTTTATTAACGTTGTAATGCAATTCACTGTGTTTCTTTATAATAGTAGACATTATAAATAACTGCCTAGCCGTTAGAACATTGCAAAATGTATATAATTTATCGGTGGGAAAGGAGTATGGAAGTAAGAAGCTTACTTTAAGTAGGGATCGTTGCGCACGCTCAAGTTGAAGCATCGTTGTTTTTGCTGCTCCACCCCAAGAAGTGATACAATAGGTTAGAAGCGGTTGACAGAGGGCTTTGTAGACCAAAATAATTGTATTCTTATCAGCAACATGTCTTAGGTTTTTGAAAATGTAAATTAATTTGCGGACTCTGGATGAGAGGGCATCAATGTGAGGCTTGAAATTTAGTTTACTGTCTAATACAATTCCTAAGTATTTAATCGATAGAGTGCGGTCAATAACCGGACATTTACAAAGATTGCTTTGTGTATAAGAACAGATGTGTGATTTTATATGAAAGGTGTCTAAATCAATGGACGTGTCACTTCTTAAAGCAAAGGTAATGTACTTCGTTTTTCCAATATTGAGCGAGAGTTTATTGTTATGAAGCCACGACAAAACCTTCGTGAAGCCATCTTGTGCTCTTTGAAAAACATCACTCCATGTACATCCTTGAAAGAGGAGGGCAGTGTCGTCGGCAAACGTTATGATCCTACCGTTAGTAAGTTGAAGGTCACAGAGGTCATTTATGAATGTTAGAAACAGGGTAGAACCGAGGATCGAGCCCTGGGGGACTCCATGGTATACTTGTTTATAGTCGCTGTACACCCCACCGATTTTTACCCTTTGAGTTCTATTTGCTAAATAGTCAGCAAAAAGTTGGAGTTGTGTGTGTCTTATGCCAAACGTTTCCAATTTCTGCAGCAAGAGTGGGATAGATACTGTGTCGAATGCCTTTGCTAGGTCCAAAAATATGACAATAACTTTATTGTTTATGTCTAGGTGTTTGGCTATATATTCAGTCAATTCATGTACAGCGTCACCCGCAGAGAGACCTTGGCGAAAACCGTATTGTGAAATAGACAAAAGATGATTGCTTTCTAAATATTTAACAAGTTGTTTATTAATAATTTTCTCAAATACTTTTGAAAGTGCAGGAAGAATGGAAATAGGCCTATAATTGTTAACACAGCTTCTATCACCACTCTTGTATATTGGATGTATTACGGCTCTTTTAAATGCCTCTGGAAACTTTCCTGTCAATAGGGAGAGATTGAAGATATGGACTAGTGAGGGGACAATAAACTCCCTATATCTTTTGAGAAAAGAAGTAGGTATACCATCCCACCCCACAGCACAATTACTCTTTAAATTCATTATAGTGGTTTCAATCTCTTTGTAATCTGTAGGTAATAACACGAGAGAATGAGGGTGTGATTTAGGAGTCAGATAGACATTGTTACTATAAAGCGGTAAAGTACTCTTAACCAGGTTAGCGCCGATATCAACAAAGAAATTATTTACATTATTAGCAGCGTTTTTACAATTACTTTTCGTGAGTAGTTCATTTGGTGGATCTTTTTTAGTAGAAGAGTTAGCAACTGTTTTTATTGTTTCCCACAGCTTTTTATTACCATTTTTGGCAGCAGTTTTGATAAGGTTTCTTTCAAAATCTCTTTTCAGTTTTTTTAATATCATGTTACAATAATTTCTGTATCTTTTATACGTGGTAATTATTTGCTGATCATTGGGATGTTTTTTAACCTTCTGGTGTAATTTATCACGATTCCTCATGCACCGAATTAGGCCTGGTGTTATCCAGGGCTTTATATTTCTTTTCCTATTACAGGTTTTTACAGTTTTGGAATTATTTTTAATTGCATTGCTTAGGATTTCAGTTAAATGTAAAGCAGCCTTATTGACGTCAGTCACAGTAAGAATGTTTGAGAAATCGATACCATGTAAGAACTCATCTAATTTTAAATAGTTAGGTTTAAGAATTGTATCAGTTAAGAAACTTTTACTGCTAGATTTCAGTTTTAACATAAATATAACTGCATCGTGATCAGTCACAGAGGACTGAACCACACAACAAGTAGCGTTCAGATTTGTTTTTAAAATCACATGGTCTAGGCATGTTTTTAAATGCGTAGGTAATGTATGTGCTGGTAGCATTCCATGTGAAGCTAACATATTTAAGTATCCAGATGCATTGTGATCCTTATTTTCGTCTATTATGTCGATATTAATATCGCCTATAAGTATGATGTTATTAAAGGAATTATGATTTTGCAACAATTCGTCAAGTGACTCTGTAAACTTGATTATATCTCTATATCCATAGGACCTATAAATTTGGTTTTTTTTCACTTACAATATCGAGGGATTACAAAATGATTCTTACTTCTTTCTTCCTCTGTAAATCTAAGTGGTGCGGTTGTTGAAGGCCTCACAAGTGATAGTGTCCTCACACCTCCAACAAAAGGCCTCCTTTTGTGAACCTCTAGTCTTAGCTGCAGTGGTGGTGGTGATTTTGTATGTGATGGGCGGCCTGAGAGCCTGAAATATAATATAATATTTATGAGAACATTTACCAATATGAGTACACCATTCACAAAGATATTGTTAATATTTTATAGCAACTTACATTCAACATAGTGTATTGGATGAATGTGAGGTAGGGAAGAGGTTGCTTTAACCTACCTCTTTAATACTTTGGATAATCTTACTCAGAACCGGATCTCTATGTTGTTCCATTATTAACCAGTCCTTATCAGATTTTAGACTAAGGATATGATTTTGTGTCATATGATTCCTACTAAAGAAGTCTGCGTGTTTTAATTTCTCGCCTTTCCGATATTCAACTTCGAAATCAAAATTCTGGAGAAAAGACCACCAACGATGAATACGTGGAAGTAATTCTTGCTTGTATCGAGAGGCTTTTAAGGCGTTGCAGTCTGTTATAATTGTGAACTTCCTCCCATACAAGAAATGCCTAAAATGTTTGACTGATCTTACTACAGCCAAGGTTTCCAATTCGTATGAATGATAATTAGATTCAGCTTTAGTTGGCCTTTGGCTAAAGTAACCGATGACATGTGGACGCAGTTCCTTAATTTTGATCAAAACTGCTCCAAATCCCAACGAGCTTGCGTCTGTATGAAGTTCGATTGGTAAACCTTCTTGAAATATGGTGAGTAGTGGTGCACATGTAAGGTAGTTTATAATTTTCATTCGTGCTGCATCGTGACGATCAGTCCATTCCCATTTGGTCCCAGTTTTTGTTAACTCATACAATGGTGCCATCTCTGAGGAAAAATTGGGTATAAATCTTCGAAAGTATCCGGCTAATCCATTAAACTGTCTTAGCTGTTTAACGTTCTCTGGAATAGGACATCTTGTTAAAGCTTCTACTTTTAAAGGATCTGGTCTCACTTGTCCATCAGCTATTACATATCCCAGATACTGTATGAATCTCTGCATAGACGAACATTTTTTCAGGTTTATTGCAAATCCTGAGTCGCTTAGTGCTTTCAGTACCATGTCCAGTTTTTGCAACGTTTCAGCAACTGTTTTTCCCGGTATGAGAACGTCATCCATGTAGACTAAAGCGACATGCCCTCTTAATGTACCCAATGCCTTGTTTATGCATCTTTGATACACGGATGGAGCGTTAGTCAATCCAAATGGCATAGTCAGATATTCATACTGACCGTCAGGAGTGATGAAAGCGGTTTTCTCAATAGAGTCTTCAGCCACGGATATTTGGTGGAATCCGGCAGCCATATCAAGACAGCAGAAGTATTTTGCGTCAGCGAGTTGATCCAATTGATCCGTTATAAGAGGCAATGGATAGTGATCTCGAACTGTGTTTGCATTCAACTCGCGATAATCCACGCATAAACGATCTTGTCCGTTTTTCTTTTTGACCAGAATTATTGGGCTTGCAAATGGGGAGTTGCTCTCTCTTACGATTCCTTTATCCATAAGATCCTGTATAATTAGCTTCACCTTCTCTCTTTCAACTGGAGCCATTCGGTAGGGTCGTCGTTCCACAACTTTATTTGGATTTTTCAACCTGATATTAAGCTCTCCAGTAGTTACTCTATTAGAACTAGTGCCTTCAACAAAAGCATGTTGGTGCTTGCCTAGTATTTCCATTAAGGCATTGTACTCTTCTTCTTTTAGATCAGTACCAATGTTGACTTCAGTACCTGTAAGTTGAAGGATAACAGCCTCTTCATTCTTACGGCTTACAACAGTGCCTTTTATTGACAACTCTACCGTAATTCGTCGAACCTTGAGAAGGTCATTGCCAATCAAAACTTCCACAGGTAGCTGATGATCCAGTACCACGCAAAACTCCATCTCAACTAAAACATTATCAATTTTGCAATGAGTTTTTATAAGTGTGTGAGAGTAAATTGGAACTGGACCGATTCCTTTCAGACATTTTGAAATGTTCTTTTTTTGTCCTGGAATTCGCCATGCAACAGATTCGCGAATTAATGAGCAATCAGCTCCACTGTCAAATATACATTCCAATGCATGTTGTTCAATTTGAAGCTTAACTGTATTAAAATTTTTAGAATCACTGTTTTGGCAAAAATTAATATTTTTGCTGCGTTGTTCATCTGCAATCCTTTTGAAACACGTTTCAGCAGTATGTCGTAATCCTTTACAATAAGAACATTCCTTATTGGTCTGAGAGAGTGTAATCTTTGATGATGATGAAGTTGATGTAGATGATGCTGAAGACGTCCCTCGCCGTATCGCATTTTCTGAACAATATCGAGCAAAATGTCCAGTTTTGCCACATACATAACAGGTCAGATTAGGTCTATCACGGTTCGAATCAAATCGTGGTCGCTTGCGGTATTCAGTTTCTTTTGGTGGCACAGTCTTTCGTTTACGAAAAGTTTTAGCAATAGCAATCAGCTCAGTCATATGCTGGAAAGTAGACATCAGAAATACGTACGCGCTGGGTTTCCTCTGATTTCATAATACTCATCATTTCCGCTAACGTAATACGATGATTGTGTGATAATTGAGCCATCATATCATTCATCGTAGATTTGAATGCATTTGCCATAACTTGGATGACGTCATTTTGGCGTTGATCATCGCTTGGTGTCCCATCTTCTGATGTTGGAGTATTTTCGGGCTCCATAATTGAATACTACTAGTAAGATAGTCGTGTGAAAGCGGTTGTCAAAACGGTTACGAACTAGCGAGCGAGTAACATCTTTAAAAAAATCTCTCCGTCAACAATTCAAATTTCGCGTAATTGTGCAGTACATTTAAGTTATTTTAACATATTTCAATGTACAACCTACTCTTCTAAGTGGATATCGTATTTTTGTGTAACTTAAACAGACAATTAAGTGTTAAAAACCAATAAAATAATTCAACGAACGTAATCAAGCAATATCGCCAGGAAAACGCGTAAGCGACGCTGTATGCACGGCGCTTACGTCCTTTGTCCGCGAATGTGTTATAGTTGTTAATACTATCGACGACTCAGTTGCTCGGACTCTCAAATCGTGAGTAAAGTACCTACATACAATGAATACGCGACGGTGCGCTGGATGCCCGAATACATTGCAAGGAATATCTTTCTTAAATTGTTGTCGATGCGCGGATAGCTATCATTATACGTGCCTTAACTTTAAGAAAGAAGAATATCGCGGCTTATCAAAAGAGTTTAAGGAAACTTGGGTTTGTCCATCTTGTCACTGCAAAGAACCAAAAGAAGGCGATAACTCTAACACGCCTGTTCGTTCTAAGATCAACAATATCCCATCGTAAGACGAAAATATAACGGTTCGTTTAAAATCTCGGACTGGGGCAACAAACTGCTCTTGTCTTTCTGCAGATGTAATTCGTGATATTATTAGAGAAGAGCTCGATCGCAAATTCAGCACGGAAATTAAAGATATTCAAACAAAGTTATCTAACTTAGACAGATCACTCGCGTTTTTTAGCGAAGAACAGAAAAGAATCACCCGCGAGTGCGAGCTGCATAAATCTCTGATATCGAAATTGCAGGGCGACAACGAGCTTTTGCTCACTAACAGCCGGGACTTAGCTCGTCGGGTGCACCAGATGGAACAACTGTCTCGTACTAACAACTTAGAACTACAGTGTGTTCCTGAACATAAAAGCGAGAACTTATATAGCACTATTCAACAGTTAGCGAATACCATTAAGTGCCCCATCACTGACTCTGACGTACAATATTGCAGTCGCATAGCGAAGCTTAACAACGGAAGTCCTCGTCCTCGCTCAATCTTGGTAAAGTTCAGCAGCCGCCGCTTGCGTGACACTTTTCTAGCCGGTGTGATTAAATTCAACCGAAGCAACCCGAGCAACAAGCTTAATACCGGTCATTTAGGCTTCGGTGGTAATAAAAAGTGCCCGGTGTATGTGTCCGAGCACCTTACACAAGAGACAAAATCTTTACACGCTGCCGCAAGACTGAAGGCCAAGGAGCTGAATTATAAATTCGTCTGGGTACGCGACGGCAAGGTGTTCCTCAAAAAAAGCGAAACTTCCAACTACATCTTCGTTAAAGACGCACAAGTGTTAACAACCCTTACTTAATTAACTTAATATCTTTTCGCACAATTAGTAGTAATAATAATTAAGTGTCTTCATCGAACTTACTTACCTTTAATTTCGTTACATGCTACAGTTTTATTACCAAAATGTACGCGGTCTGAGAACTAAAACAATCGACTTCTATAATAATATTATATGCACTAATTTTGACGTTATAATTTTGACCGAAACATGGTTAAATAGCACCGTTCTTGACTCCGAACTATTCGATAGCCGCTATTTCGTGTATAGGCGGGACAGGGAAACAAGTGGCTACCATGCAAAAAAAAACGGTGGAGGTGTACTTATAGCCGTGTGCAAACGCTTACCTTCAAGACGACTGCAGGATTTCGAGTCTGACTGCGAAGATCTATGGGTGGAAGTAGAATATCAGGACGAAAATGGATCCAGAGAATTTATACACCTGTGTGGAGTATATCTCCCGCCACCTATCCAGAAACATATACTAGAAATTTTTTTAAACAACTGTAATAGGATACTAGAACGACAATCAATAAAAAATCTTGCAATTGTTGGTGACTTTAACTTAGGGTCAACAACCTGGAATTCTCCGGATGACACATACGATACTGCTGCTGGCACCACTAACAATAGTACATTTTCTGCAAAGCTCTTAGACTTCGCCATGCTTAACGATCTTAAGCAATACAATACTTCGCTTAACAATAAAGATAAAACTCTTGATCTGGTGCTTAGCAACTTTAAAGTCTCGAACCTCAGTATCAATAGCAACCCTCTCTCCGTTATTGATCCATTGCATCCTCCATTAGAATTCTGTATGCGTCAAGGCTCGTCTCATAATTTAACATACAACCGTGAGTTTCATTACTGTTTTTTCAAAGCTGATTATGATAAAATCAATTTTGACCTTAATAGTACACGCTGGGATCGGTTGTTCGACACATGCATTACCAGTGATGAAATGCTAGCTAAATTTTATACCCACCTTCGCAGCATCATCGAGAAACATGTTCCAAAGTGTACTTGCAACCCCAATAGGTACCCTCCATGGTTTTCAAAAAATCTAATCAATTTACTGCGCGAAAAATTAAAATACAAAAATAAAATACGAAAATTCAATAACAATCCCCTCGATAAACTTTCCTTCGAATTGGCAAAAAAACGCTCTGAACGATTAATGTCCCTATGCTACAACAACTACATTTCTCGTCTCGAACAAAATTTACGCTCTAACCCTAAGCTATTTTGGAGTTTCATCAAATCCAAAAAGAAGGGTGTTAGCCACTATCCCGCCCAAATGACACTCAACAACTCCGCGGCTGCCAGCGGTAAAGATATCTGCAATCTATTTGCCAAAAACTTTTCTTCAGTCTATACTCATAATGTCTCATATGCCTACTCCTCTACACAAAAAAACAATGCGACATCACAGACAAATAGCTATCTAACTTCTATAAAATTTAAAGATGACCAAATCTGGAAAGTGTTAAAGAGACTGGACCTACACAAAGGCGCCGGATCAGATGGACTTCCATCAGTTTTTGCAGCCAAATGTGCCTCTTCTTTAGCAAAGCCTCTACGTCTTATCTACAACAAATCACTGGGCACTGGTATATTCCCCTCAGACTGGAAAGTGTCTTTAGTTGTTCCTCTATTCAAAAACGGGGACAGAGCAAATGTTCAAAATTATAGACCCATATCTATATTACCAGTATTCGCTAAGGTCTTCGAACAACTTCTCTACCCCATCCTGGCGTGGCATTGCAAACAATTGATTGATAGACAGCAGCATGGGTTCATGAAGGCTAGATCAACTGCAACCAACCTCGTATCCTTCGTTAACGATATTTCTACTGCGGTCGATGCTCGCTCTTCTATAGAGGCTATCTACACCGATTTCAGTAAGGCAATCGACCGGGTAGACCACAACCTTCTAGTAAAAAAGCTTTCCGATTGCGGAATCACTGAACCACTCTTAAGCTGGCTGAGATCATATTTGACTGATCGCACATCTTTGGTGGTGGCTAACGGATTCTCCTCTGATCCCTTCACTGTCTGTTCGGGTGTACCACAGGGCTCCCATTTGGGGCCTTTGTTATTCAATGTTTTCATCAATGATATTGGCAAGTGCTTCCACAATTGTAAATATTACTTATTCGCTGACGACCTAAAGCTGTTCCGGCCTGTAACCACACCCTCTGATGTAACTTTATTACAAGATGATCTAAATCGCCTCGTAGCCTGGTGTGATAATAACAGAATGGACATGAACCCTTCAAAGTGCTTCTTTATTAGATTCTCTAGAAAAAAAATTACCATTGATTCTACGTACAATATAAGAAACGTAAAATTAACCCACGTCGACCACATTAAAGATCTGGGAATCTTATTAGATGACAGGCTTCGATTCCACATCCATGTCAATAGCATTTGCTCGAAAGGGTACAAGAATCTCGGTTTCCTACTTCGCAATAGCAGAGACTTCAAAGATCCTAATACAAAGATTTAATTATTCAATTCGCTGGTTCGCAGCGGCTTGGAATATTGCAGCACCTCTTGGAATCCACTTTATGATATTTATATTAAAAGATTAGAAAGTATTCAGAAAAGGTTTCTTTGGCACTTAACTTTCTCCTGTAACCTGGGTAAAACACTAACGACATATGAAGAGAGACTTAGCTATTTTAAAATGAGTTCATTGCGCGACCGGAGGCAAATGCTTGATACAGTCTTCTTATACAAGCTCGTCAATGGTCAACTTGATGCCCCTAACTTACTAAACCTCTTAAAGTTCACTGTTCCCAGAAGAACGCTGAGAACCTCAAAATTTAATATTTTTACTGATCCCTTATGTAAATCGAATCTTGGTAGACAAGCGCCTTTAACTAGAATGCTAAGGAATTATAACAGTCTTTACAAATCAACAAATATAGATATGTTCTCAGACTCCCTAACAAAGATAAAAACTTCTATTATGAATTTGTCCTAGCATGTTACGACTTTATTGTGTTATTGTTTTTACCAATTGTTCTTGACTAATTTTATTTTTATCAATTTATCAAATTATTTAATACAATGCAATATTTATATTTAATGTCAATTTAATTAATTTTAATTTCAGTATACAATTCAATGTAATTTCTAACCTAATTTTTGATCTCTGTTTTTAATTATTTATTTTTTTTTGCATGATGTCTGCACCTATAATTGTAATACACTAAGCTAGACTTCTCTTGGCATTACTCTTACTATAAGTGTCAGTGTTTGTTATGTTAGTGTTCAATAAGTAAATAAATAAATTCTTACATTTCAGTCTCACGACCCAAGACAGGAATGATTTATGCTGTGTGTGCCATGGACACAACAATGAGGTGAAGGTAAACTATGACTCTAATGGGTACCATGAACAAGGAGAGGACAGAGTTTTTTTATGACATAGAGGTAGCAAACGGGCATGCAGGCCATCTGGTGTTAAATAGTCACTACTGCCCATGGACACCTGCACCAAACTTGCATAAGACTCCCAAGTGTGTAAGTGTCCCACGCGAGACTGAAGGCGGGTGCGTTGCTACCCCTGAGGCTTAAGTTAGAATGCCTCTCTGTCCTCTGAACCGCAGACTTCACCCTTCAAACTGAAACGAAACATTGATGCTGCTTCACGGCAGATAGGTGTGGTACCTACGCGGCAGGGTGGTAACTACGCGGGCGAGCCTGGGACAGATTTTTTTTACGCTTCACACTCACAGCGCCACAGTAGGATTTCGTTTCGTGGGTGCCATGGAAACACACACAAAGACAGTACACAAACACCCAGACCAGAGACAGAAATTTAAATTCATTATTTAAATTTCTGCTCCACTGGGAATCGAACCCAGGACCCTTCGAATGACAGTCCGGCATGGTAACCATCGAGCCATATAGGTCGTCAGATTCTACCAC
>DWPO01000004.1:0-12515 GCA_018251755.1 Morvina fissimacula | reverse complement strand
TGTAAGTTACCCAGAGCAACCCTATGAGGATTAAATTAAATCTAGTTTTGAACCCCAAAATACATTTGTAAAAGCGGCAACGTCGCACGCGCACTTTACATTATCGTTATCAATGAATGCATTTTTAATGTCTACTCTTCGGGTCTCTTCGTACTTATAAGTGCGGCAACGTCGCATCGCCATAACTTCCAGGGCACTGGGTAAGAGCGGCAACGTCGCACGCACGAACTTCGCGACTCGACTACTGTAATGTAAAGCTGTAGGGCTTTATGGCTGGCACACTACGAGGATTGCTGACAACACCGGCATGACGTAACCTACTCACATTTGTTAATTGTAGATAAAGTACAACTTGGCAATTGTACAATATTGATTGACGTCAATATCGATGTCTTTTTTTGTAATAATAAGATGAAGATAACTCACAATGGATACTTACATCGCTAGGGTTGAGTCTAGGCCAGGTGTCGGCAACCAGTGGCTCGCGAGCCAATGCGGCTCTTTGGATGCTAAACTACATTCTTTTAATTACGACTTGAGAAAATAATGTTTTTGTAATACGAATAAATACACAGTTCTGTAACTTTGTTACATCTGTAATTCATTATGAACGATAATTTGAAATGAATTAACAATAGAAATTTTATACCAATTCGAATCAATTACTAAGGTACGCTACTAAGCTACGAGCTATTTGAATGGTAAAGAGTACCTAGTCTACTTTTGACTTCATTTCTAATCATTAGGTACCTACGAATTATTTTTCCGTTAGTTGATGAAATATAAATGAGTACTACGATAGAGATCTTCATTTCAGTTGTAACAAACAAAATTACTCTTATGTATGAATACTTATATATAATGTATCTATTATTGCTTACTTTCAAATAACATTGAATACCTTTGAAATTGTTTTTGTTAAAGCATGCCTAATATTGAAAACATCCGTGAAAACAACGCCTCGTGATAGCGGCAAAGTCGCACCGCTGCTCGCTTCGTGAAAGCGGCAACGTCGCACCGCTAATGCTCGTAACAGCGGTACCATACCCATGTGGATGTAAAAGCGGCAACGACGCGATTTTAATGCGTTCGTCAGAGCGGCAACGTCGCAACTTGTCTAAGGTGATAAGAACGGCAACGTCGCACAGCTACTACATCAGCAATGCCACGTGTCACACAACTGCACGAACAAGCGGCAACATCGCATCGCTACGTCACTACGCTGTAACTGCACATGCGTCATGTAATTAACTTTTAGTAGGTTTGTACTTAAAGGCACCAACTCTCTCTTGTCCAACAGCTGAGCACAGTATAATTATGTTACAAAACAAATGTTGTCGTTTATCTATCGAAGAAAGAAACATTTTCGTTACAAACCATTATCGCCCTGCGGTTCCAACGCTGTCCCGTTTGACTTAGGTAACTATATATTTATCCGGCATAAAAGCTTACATGATATATGCATTAACCCTAATCACAACCTATCCGTGTAACAAATTTCATCCAAATCCATTCAGCCGTTTTATAATGAAACAAACTTTTACATATATGTAATATTAGTAGGTAGTCCTTAAGTGCAAGTTGCTAGTCTTTATCTTTATTGATTAAATAAACTAACTAACACCGCCATCTGTTGGAAGCTCTCGGAATTTTTATAAATTCACTCTATATTTGGTTCTTTCTAACATGACACACAATGAATGTGGGTAACGAACTTGTGACTACTATTTACTATTAGTAGGTAGTAGTTAGGTATTATTTTAAAGTGTGCATTATTCACGTAAAAAAATAAATGTGCAACTAATTGACTGCCTACTAAATGAATGGACTTATAAAGATTTTTCTTAGTCGCAAACGTAAAGCATTAAATTTGGCAAATATTTTTTCAATTGTCTAATTGGTATTTTTAGCAAACAGCGCCATCTAGTAGACACTTTTAAAATTTCGTTCACGTACACGAATTTAAAATTCTCTATTAATGCCCTTTAAGATATATTTTAATTCTACCAAATCAACAAAAAATAAAAAAATCGTTAACAATTCGTAAAATTGAAATAGAGAAAAATACCCCATTTAAAACTGAGCATAAAAAATCTGTACTTTTCAAACTGAATCCTCGGGAACCGTACCGCGTGTTTGTGCGTTGCTGTTTTTATTTATAAAACAATTGTAATTAAGATAAATATCAGAAAAATACTTCTCGTTCCTCTAATGGATAATCCCATGGATCAATAAAGAACGACAATTTGTTAAAGAAAAAACTGTTTGTATTTTTGTTGGGCCTTAAACATTAAGAAAATGTTGAATTGTAGTAACAACGCAATCTAGAAATTATTCAGAATGATGGAGATGGTGTCGCAATGGCGTGCTAGATGGCGCCACTGTATAAATAGAATAATTTTTTTTTATATCTACTACATATTAAGTTTATAAAATCAGTAGTTAATTTAGGTTAAGATTTTTTTATTAGGTCGTTATTACTACTTAGCTAATATTAATAACGTACGAATTTTATACTAAACATTCCAAAAAAGACGAGGTAAAAGATCAACTCCAATACACGTAAAACTGCGAAGGCCATTTCCAAATCAAGTGCTGACAAAAACTGGAGAGCTCCTTCCCACAATCAGGGCAGACCGAAGGGGAATCAGAGGAGCAAGGAGTAAGCCAACAGTAATTGCGAGAACTCCTCGAAACAATAAACATAGCAAACGGACATGCATGCCATCTGGTGTTAAATGGTCACTGCCGAGCATGGTCACCCTGTCCCAAAGCTGGGCAATATCTTCTATACCTGCTGTCGCAAATATGGAATCTAGGTGTGATTGTATTTTAACACAGTTTGAATAATGATCTAGTACATTTTAATAATCTACATTGTAGTCGACTCTTGACTTAATTTCTAATCATTACCTACGAATAATTATTTTTCCGTTTGTTGATAAATAATGAAATAACTATTACTCATTCACATAAATGAGTTCCGCGATAGAGATCTTCATTTCAGTTGTAGCTAGGGTTGCCACCCGTACTTTATAATAAAGTATTGTACCTACGTTATTTGTGTTCATTGTGCTCTATACTTTATGAGAACAATAAAGTACACGAAAGTACTTTAAATAAAATCAAATGTTTTATTTCACTTTACCTATTATTATGTGTACCTTACACAAGAAACACTTAATGAATATCATAACATAGTATTTAATTCATCATTTATTTATTTTCGCCATTTCGAATCGTTTATTTCACATGATATTACAAAACAAAAAAATTAAATAGCTGCAGAGATACCTACTAATTTCATATAAACAGCAAGAACACATAAAAATATCTTTTTAAATATACGAAATAGTAATGAAAAAATTATTATACTTTATTTTAATACTATGCACTTTTTTTATTACCTATAGTAACCAATGTACTTTAATTGTAACAAACAAAATTTTAAGATAAATAAGAACAACGCTTCTCATTTGGATCGATAAAGAACGAAGTTCCACGGCTTGTCCATCCTAGATGGCGATACTGTATAAGTCAAATAAATTAATTTTTGATACCTACTACCTATTTACTTCGTAATTATAAAAAATAATTTAGGTTGAGATTCTTTATTACGTTATTGTTACTAGCTAATATTGCTTAACCTGTATTATTGTTCGAGTTCGTAGCGCAGAAGAAATTTGAAATATTATACCTAGGTATATTTAACTAAATTTGTTTAAATTTTATGGCATGGCGTTTCACCTTATCACTCCAGAGATGGCGCTGACCCCAATTGTGAATCACGCTAACGATTGTATGTAAATTACATAAGTTTCGCAATTTAAATGTTGCTCGATAAATTCGAATTCAAATAATTCGAGAATTTGTGTAGATACATAGCTGGGTACATGGTGCATGTGCAGTTACAGAGTAGTGACGTAGCGATGCGATGTTGCCTCTCGTTCGTGGAGAGTTGAGTAAAGTAGTTGTGCGACGTTGCCGTTCTTACCACCGTAAAGAAGATGCGACGTTGCCTCTCTTACGCACATATTAACATTGCGACGTTGCCGCTTTCATACGCACTCATGTGCGTACCAGCGGTACCATTCTCATATCCTCATATGGTAGGTACCGCTGTTACGAGCATAAGCGCAGCGACGTTGCCGTTCTCACGAGGCGAGCAGCGGTGCGGCGTTGCCGCTTTTCTAAACGGTAATCACTATAAAATAAGATGTTTTTACTAATTTCAGCATCCTTTATCAAAAACAATTTAATATTCAAATAACACGAAGGTGAGCAATAATAGATACATTACATATAAGTATTCATCGAAGGCAAGTGAGAGTAATTTTGTTTGCTACAACTGAAATGAACATCTGTTATCCATGGTACCTACTCATTTTTACGAATGAACAAAAGTTGTTTGTTTCATTATTTATCAATAAACGGAAAGAAATCATTATTTATGAATCTATTCCTAGGTAATGATTAGAAATGAAGTTACAAGTCGACAAGGTACTCTTTACTATTCAAATAGCTAGTAGCGTAGTAGCATACCTTAGTAATTGATTCAAATCGATAAAATTTTCTGGTGTTAATTTATTTCAAAATATCGTTCATGATGAATCACAGATGTAACAAAGTTACAGAACTGTTTTTTTATTCGTGTTACAAAAACATTGTTTTCGCAAGTCGTGACAAAATCTGTTGTAAAATGGAGGGGAATCTGGACATTTTCCAAGTTAGGTGTTAAATTTCATCGTTATTTTTTTATGAAACTTATTGCGGTTCTCTATATTTTCATTTAAAGCATTAATTTAGGTATAACTAAATATATATACAGTTATTTTTTTCCTGCACTAAACCAGATGGAAGTTCACCATCACTGATATAGGTACATACATGAACACGCCGCACCTCTACGCGCTTAAACACTCTGTGGCTCGACCGCTTCGCTTGGAGCCCTCCCCCCGCGCACTCCGCTCAGTTCCATCTCCGCGCTCGGACGCGACGCACTCGGTGTGCTGTGCTTTGTCAGCTCAGCCTTTACTTAACTTTAGAGCTTAGATAAAAACTAATTACAGGGCCTACGTTACTTGCGTAGTTCATTAGTTACCTCATAACTATGTATAGCTTTATAAGTGACATTCATATTGAAATAGAAGTTGGTCACCTCGTCGGACGGATGGACAATCCGACAGCAGATGGACTTGCTTCACGCACGAAGCTAGCGGGTAATGTGTATGTATGTTTGTGTGTTGTGTCGGTCGCAGCTCGCCGCCTCAGTAATTGCTCGCTGTTAAAGTCAAAGCTTAGAAATTTTCTGCTTTACGAGGTGCTTTAAAAAAATGATAACTGATGTTTAAGTTATTACATAATAATATGATATTACAGTTTTCTTAGCTATCATCTTTCTGTGTGGGGTACCTATTTATCTATTTTTCCTGTTAACTGTGTTACCTAGTTGTTGGTGCAATAAATTCATATTTTATTTTCTTCTATCGTCTGCATATCATATCCATATATCGCACACCTAGATCTAAACTAAGACAACTCAAAAAAGGTCATTTTTCAGGAGACGAAAAAAACGTATAACTTTATTTTTCGTTAGGTAAGCTTTGAAACTCTTTCATATTTAGGATTATAAAAAGCAGCGAATTGTCACTACATATAAACTGGGACTAAAAACCAATCCTTTTTAGTAATAATCGCCATTTTTTGAGTTGTTACACTTTAAGGTGAAGATTTTGTTTGAAAATGAAACCACATTTAGAGTTGAAACAGTATTTTGTGATCATTTTGAGTTAAACTTAAATGAAATAAAAAAAAACAACAAATTTTTCAAACAAAACTGTTCTAAATTAGTAGTAAAACAAAGATCACAAAGCTTAAAAAAAATCTATTAATGTATAATGAAGTTAACTATTAGAGATCCACTCTATATTCGTTTGGTATTCGGTATTCGGCGTATTTGGCATCTATTTCACTATATGTATTAGGCAAAATTATTCGGTTTCAGTGCCGAATATATTCGGTTCGAGTATTTCTAACTTTTCTAAGTTTCACATACTCTAATCTTATTCTCAGTAACTTCAAAATAAATTGCTCTATTAAGAGCTCTATACCTGTACTTCGGTTTAATTTTATGAGTATTCCTGACTATAGACTCCCTCTGCCTACGAAGATCAGCTTGGCACATATGAACATCAGATATGTTTTGTCGCTTATCTTTATATTATAACGCTGTCTGCATTTTTTACAGCAAATCGTGCAAATCTTCTATTCAGAAACGGTGTTCTTTGTTTTTAAAAAGATTGATAGGCTTTACCAGAATTCCTCAAAACTTTATTAACGCCACGCGGATTCTCTTCTTAGCCACTTTTTTGTCTTTTCACATCCTTACTAGGCCGATCATTGCTAACACCTTGACTTTTAGTTTGTATGACAATATTAGAATTATAACGAGATCTAACGCTGGAATTCTAAGCGCTATCACTTGAATAAGAGGAAGATGAATCAAAAATGAAATGAATGAAGATCAACAGGATAATATTTATTGAGCTATTTTCTATATTTTCTGACTTCTGTACTAGAAGAAGTGGCTGACTTTTTTTCATAATAAATAGGTTCTCTTTATATTGCTTTTTTTATAATATTAACAAGTAAACGACCTTGGTTCACTGAAAAGAAAAAACAAATTTTAAAATTATCCACTTATCCATCAAAAGTAAGCTAACTAAAAAATAAGTGTTTAAAAACAAAGGCGCACATGATTTGATTAATTACAGTATAGTTAAGGGACAGGCATTGTAATACCGTATGTTTTTGTTATGTGACACATATAAAATGTCCCGTTTAGTACATGAAAACTATACATTAATTTTGTTTCAACAAAAGTAAGTTAACTAGTAATTTGCATGTTGATCCCTCAAAACAAGATCAGGTCAAAATAGTGACAATAAAGTTAGTTACCTTATCAAACAAAACTGGAACAAGTTGAAATATTCCGAAGTAATAAAGCTGAAGAATTCACCAAGACTGTAAGAACTCAAATTACCTTAGTTACACTTTTACATCAAAACTGTAACAATTGAAGACGTCTGTGTTTTCTTTGAAATAAATACTTGCACTACCTTAGACTAGCGATCGTCAACTGACAACTGACAATACACTTGTTTAGCTGGGAGGAGGCGGTATGCGTTGATTCAACAAAACAAAGTTAACGACATCTAGTGACGGATCTTCAAGTTTTTATTGAAATTGTTATGTTAGCGTCTCTGCAAAAAAATTGAGGCTATAAATGTTCTGTATTAAAAACTTCATGTTGTAAAATGCAAATTCATAATAATCCACGAGGCAATTAAGGTACTATGACTTGTATTCTGTCGGTTGAAATGTTCGAGCTAACGAAGCACAGTATTAAGGATGTTTTCTTTTTTAATCGATTGGAATATGTAGAGGCTAAGCTTCTGATTGTAACATGAAGTATACCGTTTAATTACTGCATTAATAGTTTTTACAGTGCATACATCCCGGTAACAACAGTTTTCGTACATTAATAACAGTAATCAGATCTTGGTTATGACAGTTTTCAGATTTAAAATACATTTTTATATAAAAATATACGAGTATAACGCTTCACACTCATAGCCGTAGCACGTAGCGCTGTGAATAAAGTCGAATAAAGGACTCTTTCTATGGCAGTTCGGCAAAGTAACCATCGCGCCATAGGGATAGTACCTAAATGTGAATTGTTCTTCATCTAAAGAGTACTCGTATTTTGACATTTTTATGGCCACCGCTGCACCAGTTCTACCGTGAAGCAGCACCGTAGCAACTTAGTCCTCTGGAGTAGCAACCCCAAACTTACCACTTACTTGCACCACTTGAATTTGAATAATTTGAAGATTAGTTACACAGAATCTAGTATGTATTTGTCAATCAACTTTTAGATTCATCCAGATTTGATGTCTTACTATAATAACAAAAGTCTGGCGATGTGAAAGAATAATTGAAGATAATAAAAATGCTGCCAAATTATATATAAACCGTATCGGTATTATTTACCAAGAGTGCTAAGAGTTTTTCTGCCAACTTTTATCTTTCGATCTACTGTATCCAGGTGTCAAAGGAGAATGAACCGATTAATTAGATATCATACAAAAAGTATAAATTACTGACGTTCATTCAGTGTATTCAGTGTATTTTTTTAATTTTTTAATACTTACTATGTACAAGTACCTACTTTCGATACCAAGAGTTGGTAGTACGAAGGCTGTATACTGTACAACGTTGTATTAAGATTTAACTGATAAAAGCTGCAATATCTAAAGCCACCCATTTTGTTTTCCACATCTTAAGTGATTAAAATCGAATATTCTTTCAGCTTTATCTACCTTAGATCTTATTATATTGCTACAGAAATCGGGATAATTGAATGCCTCAGATTTCTGTATCTCCGCGGTAATTACTGACTTTAACTTATCTAACGACCTCCTCATTAGAACTACGGATGACAAGCTGTTAAAAGCTATTTTAATGCGTTGACTCTTTGGATTTCATTATCTATTAAATACCAGCATACTAATGAGATTACTAACAAGCCAAATAGCTACGTGTTACGTATTTGCATATTGATATCGGTTATTAATAGGTTTATATAAGTTTCATTAGAAGTTTAATCGAACGTTCTAAAAATAACAAAACTCGTTACTGTATAACGATATAATTGTTGGTGCATTTGTTAGTGATTATGTAACTTTTAAACTTGACCGATTAAAGTCTCATTGACACAAAAAAATTGGCTGGGAACCTTTTGAGGTCCCACTGTTGAGCACCGGCCTCTTACCAGAACTGGGTGAGGCTTGGAATATACTCCAATACGCTGCTCCAATGCGGGTTGGTGAAAGCAATAAATGTATTTAGTCCAAATGATGACTTGGTCTCATGGTCTTGTTATTTGATAATGTTAGGGAAACTAAACATGAATCTATTTTTTTCTTTCTGCTGGGACTGATTCTTCTCTATAACATGTAAATGGTACAGTTCACCATGCTGGGCAAGTGCAGTTTGACGGACTTACTTAAACATTACTTCCTTTGATGAACACAGGACACACTACAGAGCGTGTTAGTTTCTACCGGCTATAATTGCTACTTGTATTACTACATCGAATAAAAATCTTTATTTTCGTTGAATACTACTCAACCACTACTTTGTTAGTTTTGCATGCATTTTCAAACCAATTATTCAGATTGCGATGAAACCTCAGATGAAGCAACCTAATCAGGTGTGCGCGGGGCGAAATTCGTGTTGTTCCAACAAATGAGTGAATTTAGTACAGTTTTGCAGTATTGTATGTGTTTTTAGTATATAAGTGTTAAGTTTTCATGTATATGGATAAAGAACTAATACATACTGTTAAGGTAATTTTTGAATAAACAAACTGTTTCATAGATTTAAATAGAAGATATCAAAGAAATATCTCTCGGAAGTCAAAGCTTATACGAACATTGTGTTGTGTTGTGTCAATAGAATTTTTATTATTGGTAGTTCATTATACGTTTTGACATAAATATTCAAAACGTATAATGAATAGTATATGAATAGGTAATGTAATTTGTTTAAGTTTGATATAAAATTTGAATTATCATTATTGACCAGGATGCCATCGTAAACCGAGTTGATAAAATATCTTGGTGTGTTCTAGAGAGCTCAATTGCGCTACCACTCATGGGTGGCTGCGCAACTAGGTAATAAATAACAGTAAACACGAGTTACTATGTCAGGTCATTTCCCTATGTCATGTAACTAATGATATGAGTAATATTATATCAATATGTATATAGATTTATGGGACAGGAGTGATATCTGAATAGCCTCGCGGCTTGTAATCGTGAATGATCAACCAAATTAGGCAACCCCAAGCGCGATCGGTGGGATGGGTGACGGCCAAGTCTCATGCACCCTTCCGTGCTCCGAAGGGCACGTTATGCCTCGGTCCTGATTTATTATTAGCAATAGATGGCATTCTTTAAACCTAGTCGGAGATACTTTAAGAAATTCGAAAGACGGGCTGACCACTAATATGTTCTATGAGTACTATGTTCTGGGCCTCATGGTAAGAGTTACTCTTTATAGTAAGAAACTTTTGCCCAGTAGATAGGGATAAAAAAAACTGCAGTCAAAAGTAGAACTTGGATTCTCTACGCCATGGATACACACAAAAACAACTACAGTAACATTCATCGCAAATCAGAAATTTAAATTTATCAACACAATTTTGTGCCCCGACAGAGGCAGTCGGGTACTTCGATATTTCTCATTGTCAACCTTGTCTTTTACAATTTGGTATTCAAACGGTAATTGAACCAAAACAATAAGATTTGGTTACTAACCTAACATAAGCATTTAAAATACAGCAAAAAAAAAGCTTAGTGATGTTACGTAACTATGAATTTAGGGGATTATATGAGATAAGAATAACTAAATAGCTTGAGAACGGTTTCTTATTAACAAAGTAACGTGATGCTGTCCTATTCATTTAGAAAAGGAATGATCACTAACTTTTGAATTAAAGAAAACATCGCAAGGACACTTTCATGCTTAAATTTGAAGCACGTTTGCCTATCATCAATTGACAGAACTCAGGCATTATGTGATAACGATGTGCAAAAGGTTAGAGGTGATTCTAGTGAATGCAGAGAAATTACAAAAACTTTATTAACATATGCAAAAGCGGAAGAGTGACCCTAGATTTGCAAATCCAATCTAAAGAAAACTTTACCCGCCAGTGGTGTGCAGTTTGCGGGAAACTGCAGTTGCAAACTTCGTGGCACAAACAATAACATTTAAAACTTTCTAAAGAACAAAAGCTACGGTGTTTGTCCTGACAACTAATTTTTAAAGTAGTGAACCATAGCATAAATTAATCAATGTAGCTCGGCTTAGGTGGATGTTCAGATATCCTATCACGTCACATTTGCTAACTAAACAGAGCCACTGTTGGTTTTTACATCAACAGAACCTTACCGACCTTAACCATTGTTATAATATACTTTATATATAATACTGATTTTATTTTTGACGACCGTAACCGTTGTTTTAATCATTGTGTTGCTATTTTTTTTACAGATGATAGTGCGAGTGTGGTGCGAGAGTGGCGTTGGCTGGGCACCCACGCCCGTGCCGGTCACTCCACAGACCACGTGTCGGGATGTGCTGGAATGTTGCCGAGAACCCGGCGACGAGCCCTGCCTGCTGCTATGCGTGCACCCCCACCATGGAGGTACGTATCATCTGATATCTTACAATGCAATGCACTCATATATTGACTCATATTGCGATGCAATACTCTCGTATTGCGATGCAATAAGCCTAGTAGCTTCCTTTATAAACATGATGATAATACACTTGTAACGATACCCTCGAAACCGGTAATTACGAAACATTATTATATCTGTACCGTCAAGATGGCATTTTTATTTCCCACTGTTGGGCCTGGGCCTCTCACAACTGCATACTTTACCTCGCCTCGTCAACCGCTAAGCTACCGCAAAGTTGTAAACTCTGTATTATCACGTTTGATATGAAGTTGTTTCCACTTATTCATTGGGAAACGACTTTACTTGTATGTAATTTCAAATATCCATTAACCTATAAACATGTATAGTAAATCGCTAGATTTTATAAAGTGAAAATATTTGGAACCAAAGTATCCAAACACTGTAACGTCTGTTCCTCGTTTGGTAAACATCAGAAGTGTCAATAGGTACACGGCTTGGCACTATAATGTAACCCAAATAGCCTTATTTGTCACATCACGACTTCCAACAAGAAGCGAGCATTCGCCAACAAAAAGTGGTTTATAGCGTGTTAGTCGTGGCATTCGAGGATAACCTCCGAGCACCGTGGTGACCGTCAAGTGGCCGAAGCAAAAACAAGATCCGTTACAACGATGTCACTTTGATTCGCCTTAACAGTACACCATGCTCCTTGCCCTGTCACAAATCGTGGGATAGATCTATGCGGATGCGTGGACAGGCGGCATAAATCATTGCTTGTTTAGTCAATTAAAAATGTTTACAAATTTTTGGTCCCTAAACATGTCAGTTAGAATCTAGTTAAACGTGGTTTGCGGTGAAACAAAACATCGTGATAAACCCTGTACGCTTGATAGGTAAAACATTAGCTACCTATGAAATTGCCGTTCTGTTGTACTGGCCATTTCAAATCAAAAGATTTTTTTAGGCTGATAATTCTCATTTCAAATTAATTTTATTTTTAAAACATGGAATTCTTTTTTCTACAATCGTCATTTGTTTAATAGTTAGTGTTTAGTTTTCAACGCATTCGAACATTTTTCGTCACGTTAAAGTCGTGACAGCAAAGCGGCACAAGCGACATCATCAACGACGTTTACGGAGCACTACAAACGAACGCACCGCCCGTTAATGCGTACCGCCCGTTCTGGAAATTTTCACTTGAATAATGAACTCCGTGGTCGTCCGAAAACTTTGTTCGACAATAAC
>DWPO01000003.1:0-13268 GCA_018251755.1 Morvina fissimacula | reverse complement strand
GAGCCTCGGGGTCGGAGTGTTTTTAAAAAAAAGACTTAAATTTGGTACGACACGACCGGTTGGATTAAGAGATGGAACGAGACTGAACTGAAGTAGGAGCTGAGCGGAGGGGAAGATGAACAAATGCTGAAAGTGCAGGAAATGGTATGGAGTCAGCAAATGTGGATACAGGTACTATCTGTAACAGCTCCCCGGGGTAGACTAAACATCGGGGTTGAAAAACGATGTTTAGGAAATAGAAAAAAAGAAAATAAAAGGATTAAATATTTGTCCTCAAAGAGGGAGAAGGAATATCCTTGGATCTAGAACGAGCTTCAATATTTCTTGTAGGTATTACTCTTTCAGGAATTGGTATCTGTTCTGAAGGAGATTCTACTGGAACAGGCGAGGAAAATCTCGGAAAAGTGAAGGAAAACCGGTCTTGCGATTTAATACAAAAATAAAATTTTATGACACAGAATATGGAAATGATACAAATAATAATTATTATTACTACTGAATAATGAGTCTCATATTGAATTATATGGTGTTCATTTAGTATTTTATCTGCCTCTGAAGCAATTGATTTTAATTCAAATTTTGTTTCCTTTGTAAACATATCTAAATCAATATTGTTTAATTTAATAGGAGACTCGTTGTTTATTTTATATTTAAAGTTATCTAATTTACAGCATGAGTCATTTAAAATATTAAAATCTGATTGAATATGAGTAACATTAATAACAAAATTATTTAATTTCGGAATCAATTTTGTAGTTTTACAATATGCTATACAATTGGCTGGGATATTAATAATTCCAGTACCTAAGATATTTAATTCAATTATTTTTTTACTAGGACATTCAATAAATAGTTTATTATTTTTAGATTGTACAAATATCCAATTATTATTGTTAAGAGATTTCCACAAGTCGACATTTGCATAAATAAATTCAGTTTTACAAAGTTTTGGAATAGAATGAAGAACGCTAGACATTATTTCAGTTTCACAACTGGGGTTTGCACTTGTGGAAAATACTGTCATTACATCGCAAATATAATTTTGCCGATTTATAGCTTTACATTCATTAAGTGATTCTATATTACAATATTCAGATTTATCCTTGGTCATTGCAATATATTTTGTGCTAGGTATTACAAAACTAAAAGAATTTGGCTTGATATTACTATGAGGAATAGGCAATGCAATTGAATGAAATAAATTATAAACTTTAGGAGACACTAAGGGTATCCTTAATACAAAAACAATCTTGTTATTTATACTGTAGCTAAGTACATTAGAAATATTTAATAATGAATGTATGTCGCTTAAAGCTAAATTAGTAGGTAGCTTAGAATCTGCAGGTAAATATCTGAAGTTATCAACAAGTTCTTGGTAAAGTTGCGTGGGACGTAAAATCGACGGGTGTAGAATGTTTTGACTAGTAAGTATGATTGCATTTATTATATCTTGCATTTGGAATGATAGGGTGAGCATGGATGCTTCTAAAATATTTAGGATAGAATTTATCTTACTTTTAATAATTAATACATTTGAAATGACAGTTACATTTTTTAATGAAATTGAGAACTTGTTAATGGCTTCATTGAGATTAATCTCATTAAGTTTAATTTTATACAAAGTATTATTAAACTCATTTAAAGAAGAAGTTGTTATTAGCACATTTTGCTTAATCAAAGAGGCTATTCTTTTATCGCTATCTTGAATGTCTCGAATGGCATTGTCATATTTAGTGGCATCATTTTCGTCTAAAGTTCCGAAAATAGTTTTTGCTAAAGTGCCGATGCCACCTATCCACGCTCCTCTTTTGAATCTGTTATTAACTAAATGAGAAATAGAAGAATAATCAGAAACCAGGTCGTTGTATCTAATCGTAAGAGGTTCTAATACATTATTACATTCTAAATTGTCTGCAACTTCAAATTGAATTTGATTACATAGATGTCGTGTTGTACCTAAAATAGAATTAATATTTTTTATATGCGGTTGGATAAAAGAAATGTCTAACGCGGTCACGATATCTAAATGACCTACATTTATTTTTAATTCTCCAATTGGATCAAAATATATGCCAGGACTCGAGTTGATTTGGCGAACATAATCTTGACAATGACCTTGGGCCAGTAGGCTGTAATAAAAGAGACATAGAAATTACTTAACTAAAATAATTATCGAATATAACTATCGAATTTAACCTACTCCATAATAAGGATTATCCTAAGTAGGTCTAGAAGCTTGGACATCTACGCGTTTCACTTCGTCGTAGTGATGCCGGACGTGTCGTCGGTTAATAAGTAGCGATAAGGTATGGTTACCGTGAACTTTGACCACCTTGTAGGGGCCTTTCCAGAGAGGTGATAAGGCCTTTCTCAACCTAAGATGATTTTTTAGCATGACATAATCGCCTACTTTGTATGTCACTGGGCGACTGTGAGAATCATAATATGTTTTAGATCTAGATTTAGAACTGTATATGAATTCTAAAGCTTTTTCTCGCGATTGCTTAAGGCGGTGTTGAAGCATTTTAACATATTCGGGATAGGTTGCTGTAGAATTATCGTCATATAAAGAATCTGGAATTCGGGGCTTATGACCGAACAATAACTCATAAGGAGAATAATGTGTCGTAGCATGAATCGAAGTGTTATACGTTAACATCGCGGTATATACATAACGAGGCCAGTTATCTTGGTTCTCGTTGACATATGTTTTTAAATATTCTTTTAAAGTTGAGTGTGATCTTTCTAAGGCACCTTGCGTCTGTGGATGATAAGGGGCAGACCACAACTGTTTTATTTTAAGAAACTCACATGTCTTTTTGAATAAATCTGCTGTAAAATTAGTACCTTGATCCGTGAGTATGTGTTTCGGAATACCGAATAGAGACATGAAGTGTACGAGGCATTCACTCGATTCTTCCGCGGTGTTACAACGCAGGGGATACGCTAATGAGAATTTTGTAAGGTCGTCCTGCATAGTCAAAATAAATCTAAGTTTAGCAGTTCCGGCTTCGGGTAAAGGACCAACAATATCGATAGATAATTTTTCGAAAGGTGATGTTGAAGTAGAAGTTATTATCATTGGCGCTCGGTTAATTCTGCGTAAGGCTTTATTTGATTGACATGATTGACAATTTCGGACATAATTTTCGACATCGCTTCGCATATTCTTCCAATAAAATCGTTCACGAATACGGTTATACATTCTCAAATTACCTAAGTGACCTGCAATAGGAATATCGTGATTTTCTTTTAAGATTTTTGGAATTTCGTTAAGTGAAGGATAAATAATATTGTTATGATAAATATGAATTGTTATGTTGGTTCCGTCGAATAGGTAGCCTAACATATTATAGATTTTTACGAAGGAATGTTTATCGAAAGGATTTTTAAAATCCGATATGCTGACGTCGTTTATCGTCGAATAGGACATCATTATTTGGTCACGAGCAAACTTTAGAGATTTGTATATATCTGGATAAGAAACGTCATCAAAATGATGTACTTTAGTAAATAAGAAGAGATAGTGTTTATTTTCGATAGTAAGAGGTAACGTAGTATATAAATGTCTTTCTAGTTTTAAGAATTCGTCGCGTCTGCTATCTGGACAATTATTAAGTATTTCTTGTACATAAGGCATAGATTCGTCCAAATCAATTGAGGTAGGAATTATAATTAAGTTTTGTGTACACTTTAGTAAACTTTCGTTATGTTCCTTAATTGAAGTATTGTATATCCTTGTAGGAGATTTTAGAAATTTGGTATAGGTATCGTCGGATGATCGAATTTGGTTTTCAGCGGATGGAGTCCTTTCTGGAGCAGAGTCAACGGATAAAGGTAAGTTTTCCTCAGGTATCAAGGACGAAGGATCGAGAGGATCAGATGCAGGTAAGTTTTCCTCAGAACAGGGTAAGTTTTTAGACGTTAATATTTTTTCAGGAATAGGATTAGTTGACACAGGTAAGCTTTCAGGATTTTGCCAACTAGTTGAAGGTTGCGGGTCAGGTTCGACATTGCGACGCGTTTCATCGTTGATAGAACTAAGATAATCTAATACTTCTTGTTCCATTTCAGGGTTTAGAAGACCAGCTTCAACACTTGAAGGTGGGGATACTAGAAGACTTTGCAAATCATTTATATCATCAGGTGAGCTTGAATTGGGTTGCGCTTGAACAGGATTTAAATTATTATTTTCAGGATATACAGGATTTACGGGATACCTAGAAAGAGCGTCTGCAGCAGAATTTAATTTACCTTTGCGGTATTGAATATCGTAATCATACTCCTCTAGCTTTAATCGCCATCGTTGGAGTTTGCTTCCAGGATCTTTATGATTAAATAACCACTTTAAAGGTCTGTGGTCTGTAATTATTTGGAACCTGCGACCATAAAGGTAGGGACGAAATGTTTTACATCCGAATAAAATAGCTAATAATTCCTTTTCAGTTGTATTATAATTAACCTCATTTTTGTTTAGAGTTCGAGACGCATAGGCTATCGGTTGTTCTTTGCCAGGATCTCCTTGAGACAGGATTGCGCTGACAGCATAATTGGAAGCGTCACATGTAAGTAGAAATTGTTTCGTAAAATCAGGATAAATGAGAAGCGGAGGTGAGATAAGACGAGATTTTAAGGTTTCGAAGGCTAGTTGATGTTCATTTTGCCATATAAAGGAAGTATCCTTTTTTAGAAGAGAAGTTAAAGGTTTTGCAGACTTTGAAAAATCGGGAATAAATTTCCTATAATAGGACATAAGACCGAGGAATGATTTGACATCCTTGGGACATTTTGGAACTGGAAAATTAGATACAGCCTTAATTTTTTCAGGGTCAGGTTTAACACCTTTGTCGGTTATAAGATGACCAAGATAGGAGACTTCCTTGCGAAGGAATTCGCATTTGTCAGGCTGGAGTTTAAGATTGTGTTTCCTAAGACGATTAAATATTAATTCGAGATTTTTTATATGAGAATCAAGATCGTATGAATATATAACGATATCATCGAGATACACGAAACATCTTGTACCTTGAAGGCCAGTGAGTACCGTGTTCATGAGCCTTTGGAAAGTTGAAGGCGCATTTTTGAGCCCGAAAGGCATGCGTTGAAATTCGAAATGTCCTTGAGGAACATTAAAAGCGGTTTTCGCTGCATCTTTGGATGCCATTTTAATTTGGTGAAAACCAGACGCTAAGTCAAGCGTTGAAAAATATTTTGATTTACCTAATTGATCTAGTATTTCATTGATGTTGGGAATCGGGTATGAATCACCGATTGTGACGTCATTAAGGCGTCTATAATCGATCACAACTCTCCATTTTCGCTGCCCTGAAGCATCTAACTTCTTGGGGACAACCCAAATGGGAGCCGACCATGGAGACATGGATGGTTTAATGATTCCATCCTTTAGCATCTTATCCACTTGGTTTTGAACTTCTTGTTTGTGGCACTCAGGAAATCGATAGGATTTTACGTGGATTGGCTCATTGGTTGTTGTATTAATTTCGTGTTCTAAGACGTTAGTAAAAGATAAAGGATCGCCGGGTAAATAAAAGATATCAGAATAATTTGAGCAAATTTCGTACAGGGTATTGGCTTCTTCACTATTTAGATGTGAAGCCCTGAGTTGGTTTAGAACCTCCTGAGTTCGCTTAATTGAGTGATAAGGTTGTAAATTATTAATAGGATAATGCAGGGACTTATTTTGAGAAACAGTGATGTTATTGGAGTCCATTGGAGTTAAAGTTAGAAATAAATTAGAATTAAGGGATTTAGAAGATTCAGAGAGATTGACAACAGATATATTTATCCTGTTGTTATTTTTCACTTTAACTAAACAATTGGCTATAAGGATATCTTTGAATTGAGTTTGATCTAATATAAGTCCTTCTTTTAATTCGGGATTAGAAACGGAGCACTCTATAATCATTTCTGATCTAGGAGGAATAGTGTAGACTGGTTCTTGGAAATGCATTGGTATTTGAGTTCCATTAATTTCAAGTTTATTTGATGTATAATTAATGTTACAGCCGAATGAATTGAGCATATCTGTCCCAATAATTCCATCATAAGGAAGATGTATTTTGTTAATAACGTGGAATTTATGACTAATAAATTTTTTTGAAGAATCAGATAAATGTAATTTTAAGTGGAAGTAACCAATCGTTTTTGTAGAACCTTTTTCGGGTTCTATACCTTTCAGATCTATTTGTTCATTTATTAATTTAAGAGGTGTTTGAATGCAAGAAGATTTAATCAAGCTGATTGCTGAACCAGAGTCTACTAGAAGGGATAAAGGAAATTCAGATATTGACGAAGAAACAAGAATATGTGGAAGAAGAACTTTACTAGGATTAGCATTAATTTCATAAACTTTGTTTTCTGTTACAGGTTCATCGGATACAGCGGATGTTGCGGATACAGCGGGTGTTGCGGATACAACGGGTGTGGTAAGAGATACAGTGGGTATAGTAGATGCAGTGGATTCTGCGGATACAGTGGATACAGCGGATACAGTGGATACAGCGGATACAGTGGATACAGCGGATACAGTGGATACAGTGGATACAGCGGATACAGTGGATTTAGTAGGGTTTCCCTTTTTGGATACAGTGGATACAGTGGATTTAGCAGGGTTTCCCTTTTTGGATACAGTGGATTTAGAAATTAAATATTTTTTAGATACAGCAGATACAGCATTTGCATTGGACACAGCGGATACAGAGGTTTTCGGCAGACAAACGTTGTGTTGTTGCTGCACGGATACAGTGAGTGTGGGCAGACCAACATTTTGTTGCTGTCCGGATACAGAGGATTTTGCTTGTCCAACTTTGGCTAAGTTATGCTGCTGCATGGATACAGTGGATTTAGTAAAACGATTACCATGTGGCGGAATCGAATTTGACGTGCCGATTTTTGACTTAAGTCCCGTACGGCACGGGAACGAGACGTTTATTCGTTTTTTGGAATGGCGTCTACGGTATCATAACCTTCATTTTCATCGTAATGTTCGTCAGGATATTCATAGTTTTGATTTTCAGACACAAAATTTACGTTTCGAATAGGTATATTAACGTTTTCACCTTGATTATAGTTTTTGTAGCGTTGATTGTTAAAAATACGTTTACGACATTGTTCCAGGCTATGCCCTGGATTTTTACAGTATCTACAAGTTACAAGTTTGGAATCTTTTACAGGTTGTTGACGCATAATATTTGGCTTGAAAAAGGTTTGATTTGGTTGTGGGCGACGCATAAATTGCACATTTGGTTTCTCCTGACGAATAATAGGTTGAATATTTTTATATATCGATTGTTGTATTTTCTCTTCAGAAATTGCTGCGTTAATTGCTTCATTTAACGTTTTTGGGGACCGGCACCTAACAATGTTTGAAATACGGGGTGCTAACCCCATCTGGAAATGGTGGAGGGCTAGTTCCTCCATTGCTGCGGTACGGCCTATCATTTCACGGCTTTTATGCCCGTGTGAAATGGAAATTTCTGTGAGTAGTGAAGAGAGACAGGTCTCCACTCTTAGAGCATATTGACTAACAGGTTCGTTTAATTTCTGTTTACATTCCTGTAACTCTGTAAGAAGATGAGAATAGTGTTTACGTTCACTAAACTGAGTTTTCAAAAAGTCCTTCAGTTGTTGCCAGTTAGCGAATTCTTTTATAGAACAAGCGACTTCCGCCTTACCTTGTAACTGACACAATATATATTTAAATAGGATATCTTTCTGCGAATCGGAAGCTAGCTCATATGCGTTGTTACAATTAACTAGAAATGAATTTAATGTCTCCCTACGACCATCGTATGGTTTTATGAATTTAAGTAGAATTGATAGTTCCAACTCTATTCTAGGAGCTGATGTCTTTTTTCTAGAAATAGATCTAGTAGAAGGTCCTTGAGGAGGAGGACAGAGGCTTTCTCTATCATCTTCTGTGTCTGTCACGGCTACTTCTGGTCTTTCGAATTTAGGGCTTTGTGATCTACTTTCTGCCATTTTAAAACACTCAAGATAACACACAAAACAGAAAAGAAAAATATGTTTGGTAGAATTAACACACAACTAATAAAATAGAACACAGAATTATTACACAAATGACACAATAGAAAAAATGTATATGGTAGTATATGGTAAAAGTAAACACACAAAAAAAAACACAGAGAAATAAAATAAACACAAGACACAGTAAAAAAAAAATGTTTTGCTGAAAAAGACACACAGTACACAGTAGAAAAATGTAGACACAGAAATAAACAATAAGTAGTTATGCCAATAGTATTAGAGATCAATTTTTGTATATGTAACTTTATATTAATAATCTATGCAATGACCGTAGGATTTAAAAAAAAAAGAAATCACTTACAGAATAATTAGGACGATCATACTTGGAATTTTTGTAGAGAAAAACAAAATGCAGAGAAGACTGGAGTGCAGAGAAGATCGGAATGTAGAAAAGACTGGAACGCAGAGAAGACTGAATTGCAGAGAAGACTGGATTGTAGAGAAGATTGGATTGCAGAGAAGACTGGAAGATACTCATGTAACGAGTACCCTCGTCGTGGTCGTCGTCGCCGTCGATGTTGAAGAGCACAGCGTCGTCGAAGTGGATATAGCAGTAGATTGGATACAGAGAAGTTACTGCCTTCTGCAGCGAGAGTGTTACTTCTTCTTTTGTGCGTTTTCTGGGTGTATCCGGGTAAAGATATAGGATGCAGTGGATACAGTGGTTTTACCCGGATTTACACTTTGACACAGGATATAGCACTTTAGAATAACACTTTTTTTCACTGAATTTAGCACTTTTTACACTTTTCACAGGAAAGAGACGTACCGGGGACTCTATTGAATCCCTTTAGCTGCCACCAGAATGTTATGAGCCTCGGGGTCGGAGTGTTTTTAAAAAAAAGACTTAAATTTGGTACGACACGACCGGTTGGATTAAGAGATGGAATGAGACTGAACTGAAGTAGGAGCTGAGCGGAGGGGAAGATGAACAAATGCTGAAAATGCAGGAAATGGTATGGATTCAGCAAATGTGGATACAGATACTATCTGTAACAGTACGTATGTATGTATGTATGTAAGAATGGATGTATGTATGGGTTTATGTGCGTATGTAATGTATGTATTTTCATTATTGTTAGGAACCTATATGTTGTGGAACGACCTTCCGCATTTCCAGAGCGCTACGACGAGGGGCTCTTCAAAAAAGTCGCTAAAAGAGCTCTCTTCACAAACCGGCAACGCTTTGGCGACTCTGATGTTGTAAATGTCCAGTCGACGGTGATCACTTACCATCGTGTGGCCCGGTTGCCTGTTTGTCGATTTTAAAATTTAATAGTATAAAAAACACACACAAATCTAATATTTGAGATTTCCGCTTAGCATAGTTTCTTCTCTTCCTAAACCACTAGATTGATTTTCTAATCGATCCAGAGTCATCTGAACAGTTTTTAGTTATAGTTCGATCTAGTTGGTGGCGTAGTTGTCGAGATCGAGAAGTTTCTTAAAATTCAAGACCAAATATTTTTGACGCTAAACTAAATGGTACCAACTAACGAAGTCATTGACAAAAACTCGCATGTGATCAATAGAAGTTTTACGAGAAAACTCGTTGGAGCAGTGTTGCAATTTTACACATCACGAAATGATTACATGCGGCAACAACTGTTGCGATACAATAATGCAGTTATTTTCGTAACTGACGAATGTAGGAAAAACTTTTCTGTTCACAAATTAGTGACTTTAGTTATCATTCTCTTATATGAAATCAGTTTTAATAGAAACATAATTATGTTGCATATATTACATCATTACAATCAATTAATTTGTGTATTGAAAAAGACATACTCGGGAAGCAAAACAGTTATTCAAGCATAGGTTTAAACTTTGAACATCAAATCTTCGAAAATTAAAAATTCTAATTTGGAGAACATATTGTTCATGAGTTTTTCTACAGCGGCCAAGACAACATTGTAATAACAATATGTCTGAAACTCAGAATGTGTATGAGTTGTGACAAATAAGATAAGACGATAACGGTCAAATGGATACAAGTGTTACAGGCTGACGACCCACTATCGCCTTCAGGTAGGTGTAGAACCACTTAACTTCAAACGGTGCAGATGTTTACAAAAACTAAGCTTGATGGCATTAAAAACAGCAAAATAGCAATTTGTAAGGTTTTGAAATTTGTATGGCGAATTTTATACTAGAGGTAACAGAAGTATTATTATTATTATTAAAAAGAAAAAAAAATGTGTTGAAAATAAACCTATGAATGATGCTCATGGCAATACCTGAAACAGAATCGATATATGGATATTTGAAAGATTTTTGTTGCAACAATTTATTGAATGACATAAACAAATTTACAATGAAACAACAAATCTAACTCGAGCAACGGTTTCAGATAGGTTTGTTGTAAATAAAGACTGGCTTATCCTGAGTGTATATAGAAGTTGAAGAAATCAAACAACCATAAAATAGTATAAAAACATACAAGTGTAAATAAAAAGACTGACGCAGGTGGAATAAATTAAATTAACCTTGATACACTCTCTAAAACTAATGACCGTAAAAGGATTATCAGTGTTACGTAAACTTAAGCAGTGATATCAAAGTTAGTTCAACTAGATATCCACTCTTATATATCCTGGGTTCTAACTCCACCTGGACTTTTATTTATTCGAAGTTTGCGCATGTTATACATTAATACATTTTCTGCAGCAAAAGAAATCATCTTGAGAAGACCCACAGACCTTTGCTCAGCAGATGGACAATACTGGACTGAAGATGACCTAAGTACAAATGTGTTTATTGTAGTAATCAATCAGTTTGGGATGGGACCAAACGTAATATTTTATCCATCCTAAAACCGCTTGTACATCCTAAAACAACAGTAGATAATGAAGTTGGTTAAATACCTTCATATTGTAATAGACGTATCTGCTTCGTGACAGACATGAGCGTGGGGCCAAATAGCTTTTTTAGGCCTCTAAAGTTCTACTTTATTGGTGGAACGACGTTATGGCGTGATAAAACGAAAGTAGTCTATTAAAACAGAACGTCTCGATGTTTTATGATTTACCTGAATCTACGATCCACCTACGACAAAATTCACATAACACGATCACGTAATGAGTTCCTAATGGGTAGTGTAGCGATACGAATAAGACCATCTACAGTTTGTAACTAGGCTTTGATGAACACTATGAATTACATAATTACATACCGACCTTGCCAAGTATTATCATCATTGTTATTCTCGCAATTAATAATGTGATGGAAATTAATTACTCTATTGCAGCTCATCACGACAAATGTTTGCATAATAGTAACGACGTTTAATATCAAATAGATTGTAACAAAAAAAGGGACAATTATGGTGAATAATGACCTGAACCCGGATCAAGGTGAGTTCTGTTTTAGATTAATGATATCATAATTTCAATGACGTAAGCTCAACAAAAAGTTTTCGCTAATGATCGTCCTATGATGTCACATATATTATAAACGTATTGTATTTATTCTTGATTTTGTCTTTAGATTTGTTTCTCAAAGTTGTAGTACTTATTCAAATAATTTAAAATAAAATAGCTTTTCATAAACTTACCAGGTGATGTGTCAAACGTCTAAACATACAACCGAGGTCATTGTGACCCTTTTATGTATTTTTTGTATAGAGGTATTCATTCAGCAACTGGAAACTACATTTGAGTTATAATATCTGAACGGATGATCTTGTCTGATTATTTATTATTTTAAGTAAAATATCACTTCGCTGTTCAACCTTGCATACTGAATTATTCATTCAATACTAACATACCTAGTTACTAATAAAGAGAATTCTGTCAATACAATTTTAATAATAACATAATTAAAACATATTGATTTATACAAAAATCAGATACTCGTACAAGTAGATGTTAAACATTTGAAACAACATCCCAGATATTTTGGAGTGAAATATCGGGAATGTTGTTTCAAAAAAACTCAAAAAACAAGTTCATCCTGATGAACATCCCTTAAGTTTTATTTGTGATGTCTATTGAAAAATTAACTCATGTATAATTGTTGCTAGTTGCTAGTAATTTCATACGGTGCTGAGACGTGGTCCTTTACAGCTTTATACACAATCTCAAAGTCGCTCAGCTAGTTATGGAGAGGGCTATATAATTTGTATTGCTCTGGGTGATAAAATCTGGAACGTGGAACGACATTGCGCTTAGAGTCAGCAGGCTGAGGTGACAACGGGCAGGCCACAACGTTTTCGAAGGACCCTGGCGCCCACATCTTGCCAAAAGAAGGCACAGGGCAGCGTGCAACCAGGTGGATTGGTAAGCTAAAAACTACAGTGGTAAATCTGGATTCTGAAGTTTCGGGTCTTTGCGCAGTGACGCCAGCTAGGGGTGACCTCTGTCCACCAGTGAACCTAAGTCCAATTAAACTATAGAGGTATCAAATCCTCGGCCATAAACATGATACTTGATAACAATAAAAAAACAATTAGTAGCATGTTCGCATTTATGTATCCATATCGTATAACCAGTTTATATAATAAACACATTCTTAGGGAATATAAATAGATGCCCAAGGATTAACCTTCCATATAAGTAGGTATATAGCATACATATAAAATATCTTCAACACAGAAATACGCTGTAAGGACATAGAAACCACAATCCACTCATAAGACAGAAGACGACATCTTGTTATAATCGACTACAATTACTTCAATCAAAGGAAAATTACTCGATGCTAATAAACTAACGTTCTTTCATGACGCGGAATCGCATTTGACCTTACATGTATGGAAAATGACTGCAATTGTTGCAAGTAGCAAAAACTAACTATGACTATACAATTCTTTTTTGTGTTAGTTCTCATCACACGAGCAATTATTTTTAAATCATTGTTCATCAAGCAAAAGCGGTTGCTTGGATTAAGTCATATATAATAATAGTGCGTATGAAGTGACGAATATCTTAGAAAACACTATTTGACCCTGTGTCCATAGAATAACAGAGTGGTCCAAGTAGGGTGTAAAATGCACTAGATATATAATACGATATAAGACATTGAACTATAGTATGATAATGTACTTGTAAAAAAAAATTAAAAAATGTTATACTGTTATAATTACGTATAAATATATATAAGAATAAATAAATAAATTGTATGTATTATTGTATAGTATGCAATATTGTATGTTATAAGGTGTGTATACTGTAGGTTTGTGTAAGGATACTGGTACTATATGT
>DWPO01000002.1:0-14467 GCA_018251755.1 Morvina fissimacula | reverse complement strand
TTATTCACAGAACTTATTGGATAAGGTGTTTAAATTACTTGCAGTTAATGTTGCAATCAAAAGGAAGGGTTAATCGAATTAAACTAAAAGATATTAGAAACTATTTTTTATGACTTGGTATTTCCTACTTAACGCATGATTAGATGAAATAAGATGGGATGACAGGAAATTCCATATTTGGGTACTTTCGATACATCCAGTTAAATTTAGAACCATAGAATAAGTACATAGTTAACGATTCCATACTGGGTTTCAGAGATTTTAGTATCAATGTATATAACCTTTTTTATGAATGTATATAAGTGTGATACTTTTTGAACTCGACACATTTCTTTTGGATTTTCTGTCTATCTGTATTTATCTCTTTGTCCGCTAATGATACACAATTTTATTCCAAACAGAATTTAATAGGCCTTTTATAGTTTGACAACATAAAGTTCGGCTTAAGTGAGTTTGAATATTTTGAATGAGACTGAGTAGAACTTGAGAGTTTTTGAGATACACCTTGACCTTGTGTACTTCTGTAGTGTTCTGTCATAAATTCGGAGCTGTGACTGCATTTATCAACTTTATTTAAATAAAGGTAAGTAAGAGAGTGAACATGTCGGAAGCAGACATTAGTCAAGAACTGGCTGACCTTTCTATTTGGCTTCTACGGAAAATAATATTATAAACAGTCTGCACTTCCTCTTTGTATACAAGGCCAAGCTCGAATGTTTATTCTTCTAGCTAATTTGAGCCAGCTAGGTAGCCAACATTAACGTTATTATTGGTATTTAAAACATCTGTTGCTTGGATATATATATAAATAGGCAAAGACAAACACACAATCTATTTTCTGATATCGTTAGCTTTAAGCTTTTGCCAATGAAAATAAAATAAGTAAATATAAGATAGTCCATTTACAACTCTGTGTTAGCGTTAGAAGCATTAAGCAGAGTTGTTACAAGTTCAAAGTAAAATGTTATTGTGCATTTCGTGCTCCGTTTTTCGGTTTCGACCGTAGGGTGCCACTCGTTTTGAATATTCTACAAAATCGACACTATAATAAGATGACATATCATGAATTATGTCGTTAATTATACTTTTATTATTTATATATTTATTATCACTATTATTTATTAGTCGTTGAATGTTACTCGTATATATAAAGTTTTTATTATTTATTTATCATATGCGATTAGGTTGATTATTTATATATTTTATCACTAAACGTTTCGTGGACATCTCTATACATAGTAACATACATTACGGTATTAGTACGGCTTAATTCACGTGCACATTTCAGGAATTCTTGACATGTTTCGAACCTATCCGAGGTACATCATCATGAGCTCCTGCCGGTCGCAGGATACCCTAGATAACCGAGGATAATAGGTTCGAAACATGTCGGTGATGTCGGGCATTCCCGAAATATGCACGTGACTTAAGCCGTAATATATGTTACTTATATATGGCAATAAAGTTTGCACGCAAAAGATTATATTACCGTTTAGTAATTAATAATAATAATAACTGTTGAATGAGACAAAAAGACGAAAATGAAATCTACGAATTCAGTTGAGAAGTCAAGTTAAAGAACACTTTTTCTTTTTTGTTAAACTACGATGAGGAATTTACCTTTTTATTGTCTTACACTATTTAATTTAATGAAAACTTCCATTCAATATGATTTAAAATGGGTGAAACTATTAGTTCGTTCTGGTTGTTGTAGCTGCTGGTTCTAAAAAATGTACACCATATAAAACGGTTGCATTCTTTTATTACAAGGACGTAGAGAACGATCATGTCAGCCAAGAGATGTAAAGTGGATGTAAAGTGGACACGGGATATGGACATTCACGTCCAAACTGAAATGTAATTGAAATCGCATTTATGTATGTGGATTATTGTTGATGCATTGCTACTCCTGAGGACTAAGATGGAATGACCCTTGTCCAGTAAGCCTTGCCTAACTATACCAAAGTCCAACTGGCACAGGTGCTGCTTAACAGCAATACTAAATGCCGCTGCCGCTAGATGCCACCTTTGTAATAATTGTTTATAATAATTATTAGATACTATGTGGTTTTAAAGTCGGAATAAATTTTTTGCTTCAACGAAAAATTGAATGAACCGTTCGTTCCATAAAAAATGAATGGCGTTTTTATCAAAGACCTAATTGAAACTGACATTTTGAAATATTAAATCGTGATATTGAATAGTTTATTATATATAACCCTATCGATATAAAGGAATCAGTGTCAGTGTGAGACATTGTTAGTGTTACGATACTTGATTTTTTAGCCTTCTAGGCTTCATTTGCAGTACCTGCGTGAAAAGTAATTGCTCTTTGTAGCGACTGCGTTTTTAATGGCTGTTGTATAATTGCTCTATCTTTGACTATTTTAAACAGTTTTAATTAGTGTATACATATTTGGTAAAAGTTTAAGTTTCTTTTAAGATTTTTTTGGTTCACTGATTCTTGCGAGATAGGTTTAACCTAACATCTTTACCGATTATCCACTAAGTTCCGTACGAAACACAATGCTTAGTATAATTTAAAAGAGTGTGAGTCTTTTATGATGCATGGAACAGTGTGTTTGACTGACAGTTATTGTAAGAGGTGCTATAAGTGTCAGTGTTTGCTTTGTTGTTAGCAATAATTCTTTACTACTTATTATTAGCCAAATTGAGTGTTTTATTAGTTACGCTTCACGCGTAAATTATCCAAGGAATTTTGTTAACATACTTCTTGGAGTATAATCCAAAACATAGGATAAATGCATATAGATTTAAAAAAAAATGTATTTCTAAGAAAAAATGTTTTGGGCATATATGACAACGAAGACTGAACGACAACGCTATCGGCATAGCAATAAGTAAAACCAATCATCGGCTCACTTTTATCAATGAGAACTTAGGATAATTTTAGAATTATCCTATAGCTTTTTATAGTTAATATACACGAACAAAAAAGGCAGGCTAGTAGTAAATAAATGGTGATTAATTTCATTTAATCCTAGACATAAACCTGACACAATCTTGGAATATACATGGTGAACTACCAACAAAGTAGATCTCTAAAAAACGTTCAGCCTACGTGCTGAATATTAAATTTGTTTATGACACCAAATACCAGCAAACAGGATATGCACTGCAGCAATTTGAATGTTACAGTAATATGTTGTAAATTACACAAATATTTAACAACATTTACAAACATAATTGATTCATTTCAGTTCATTGTAACAACTAGCAAATGTCTGATCCAAATAAATAAACAAATAAACGCTTGAATATCAGAATGCAGAATAAGTATTCAATACGTTACACTGACTCGTTTATCAAGCTTAATACGGACATTGCTTAATTTGTACAACACCTAACAATAACTAAAGCAGCTGGTGTAATTTTAGATTCAGTAGAGTTTACTTCATTGGTGTATCCAGTTAAATAGGTTTTTTGTTTATAAAGTTAGTCTTACTACTGTCTACTTATTGCTACAGTGTTGGACTGAGCACTCGGCAAACAATACCTGTCGCTTAAAAATCGATTTATGTTTCAATACCTACTTAAATGCCTAGTGTTTAGTAATTGAATCTGTTTGCTGTCTAAATTGAATAGTACAATACCTATTTTGGATAGAGGTCCGCTTCAACACCCACTTGGTGTTACTGTGCCCTCGTTTTTCTAGCGATTGTTATCTGGCCACTAACCAGATCACCGCTGGGTCAGAGCCATCTAATAACAAGAACAATCCAACATACACAGCTGCTACGTCAGAACTGAGATTTGGTACGTGATTCGGTAACGAAACTCTAGTAAATGTGCAATTAAAAGTACGTTGCAAAACATACTTGTAATTAGTAACTAAGGATTGTTAAGATAAGATATATAAAGATGTTTGGGCGGGTAGAACTCATATTTTATTTGTATACATTTGTATAAAGCAGCATAAAAACGATTTTCGATCAAATATACACTATACATTTTAAGTTAGATAGTACGTTCTGTACATGTTTCAATAAGAGTCAATATTAACTGCTTGTTCTTTTTTTAATTACAACGCAACACAAACACAATGTTGATTTAAAAAAATAAAATACTGTAATGTCGCAATGCTTTGATAATAACTAATTATTAACATTTGATCTAATATCTGCTTCAGATTTTGTTTACATTTATTTATTCATTTAAGCGTTAAGGGACTTGTGCTGCTTATGCTCTAGCGCGCACCCAGTTGGGGTAAAGGAGGCATGTTCAGCAGAGACATAAAATGGGTCGCAGCCACGTGCAGTAACAATCTTGAATGAGTTTTTAATTTAGTATGTACTTGTATGCACCTACTGGATACGGTTTAAAAACTTGATAACCTTATTATTTATAATAAAACCTTGGCCTCGAACTGTAAATCTAGAAAACTCAACAGTACATTGTTTTCTTCGTTAAAAGAAAATGAAATTATAGTTTTTTGATTACAGTATTAGAAATGAAGCTAGGAGCAATGTAATTGCAAGACCTACTTTATTCTGTGGGCTCGTTTATGATTCTTAATTTGTGTATTAATTGTACCTAAAGGTTTGAATACTTCAAAAACATGTGCTTGTGGTCTTGAAATCAAATGTAAGAATTTCGGACATTTCTTGTTTCTTGACTTCCAGTTTTTGCTTTCAATAACAATGAGGTACAATTGTTGCACCTAAGTTTTCGGAATTCGGCTTAATACAGAGTAATATTCTCTGACAATTCAAGTTTAGAATGGAATGGCACGATAAAAAAACTTAATAAAAATATTGGAATATTAAAGCACCTTTACAAACTAAACTTTTTTAAAAATACTGGACATGAGCTATAATTCCTATAATTTGGTAGTTTATACATTTTTTTACTTAGTAATATTTGTAGTCGGGATATAAAAGCTCAGTGCTAAGAGTTATGTTTGTTAAACGTTAAAATTGAAATTAAAACATGTCTCTACAACCTCTATACCTACAAAATTCAAATATTCCATTCAAATTGGTAAATTATTTTAGAACATTTTAACCGACTCCAAAAAGAAGGATTTTATCAATTCGCCTGAATTTTTATAAAATTAGGTTGTACAATTTTACAGCATGTCATCGTATCCGTTCTCTGAGTCACGCTCGAGTCGAGGTTGGCTTGCGAAATATCCTCTCCAGTATCACGTGTTAGGCGTTTTGTAAAAAAACCTACCAATGCGTATAAATTAAACGGTAGTAATACTCAACATTTTTTTCAGATTAGTAATTAATTGTGTCGACAATTTAAGTCCTTTGTTGAATGAAGAAAAATGGTCTGCTAGAAAAAACCAGACATTTTTGTACCATTACAGGTATAGGTAGATCTTGCGTTTTTTTAACGATAATGTACTCGTGTGTAGCTAGTACAAAATTGAAACATTACAGATGTTTCTTATAACATATAATATTTTGACTTATAATAATTATTACAAATTTATAATCAACTAGCTGTTACTCTGCCACGCTTCGCAGTGGCGCATTCTAGTTGCTTGGATGCAAAATAACCGATAAAATTAGGAATAGATACGCGTTTAAAATATTACTCATCATAATAGCTAAATAACAATAAGAAAAAATAGCACGTTTCTCTCATACCAAAATGACCTATGGAAAGGTTATTTTTTTTGGAAATGGAACGTGATCACTTGTGTTGGTTGTATGTAGTTAGCTAGTATACCGTGTGTTTCCGTCTCTTTTGGCAGGTGACTCGGTTGTTGGTTCACAGTCTCGCGGTATCAATATCGCGGTGTGGGCCAATGTCAGTTACCTCTTTTAGTGGTGCTAAATATCTGTTAACATTCATAGACGATTATACAAGAATGACTTTTGGATATTTCATAAAAAGTAAAGATGAAGTATTCTCCGTATTTAAAAATTTTAAAAGTTTAGTAGAGAATCAAACTGATTTAAAAATAAAAATGTTAAGGACGGATAATGGTAGTGAATATGTAAATAAACAGTTCCAGATGTTTTTGCTAGAGTGTGGCATCAAGCACCAGACAACTGTGCCATACTCACCACAACAGAACGGTGTGGCAGAACGAGCAAATAGAACAATTATGGAGGCTGGAAGATGCATGCTACAAGAAGCAGGACTGGACCGGAAGTTTTGGGCAGAAGCATTGAATACAGCAATATATATAAAAAACAAATCACCAAGCAAGGCAGTAAGAGGCACAACCCCAGAAGAAAAATGGTATGGTACTAAAGTCAATTTATCTTATTTGAGAGTATTTGGCTGTATTGCCTATGCATTAGTACCTAGTGAAAAACGTAAGAAATTAGATACAAAGAGTAAAATGTATATCTTTGTAGGATACTGTGATACATCCAAAGGATATAGATTGATTGATCCATATGATCCATACAAATGTATAAAATCTAGAGATGTGAAATTCTTAGAAGACAAAATGTATAAAGATCTAAAGAAAAATCAGGAAAATTGGATTACTGATTATCAGTTAGATGTTGCTAGCAATGAAACAAGTGCTGTAAATGATAAGGAAGACACTACAAGGAATGATTTATTGGAGATGAATGATTCTGTTGTGGAACTATCTAATTCAAGCACATCTAACTCCAGCTACAGTGATGATCCTAATGATGTCACGTGGAACCCTAATATGACTACGGAAGAGACATCAAGTGATTATGAAGATGTTGCTGAGACTGCAAGTACTGCATTTGCTATGACTATAGCACACAAAATCACACATGCTGATGAACCAAATACTATACAGGAAGCACTTTCTGGTCCAGATAAAATACATTGGGAAAATGCTATTGCAGAAGAGTATGGTTCATTTGAGAAAAATAGAGCATGGACCTTGGCACTACTACCAGCAGGAAAGAAAGCTGTAAAATGCAAATGGATCTTTAAGAAAAAATATGGATCTGAAGGTCAGTTACTTCGTTTTAAAGCACGTCTAGTGGCCAAAGGATTTACTCAAGAATATGGCATTGACTATAAAGAAACCTATTCACCTGTAGTAAGGTATTCAACAATACGTATGTTACTTGCCCTGACAGTTCAGTTGGATATGATTGTAGATCACATGGACGTAAAGACAGCTTTTTTAAATGGCGATTTAAAAGAAATTATCTATATGGAGCAGCCAGATGGATATAAAATAGCTGGAAAAGAAAACTATGTATTTAAACTGAATAAAGCTATATATGGTCTCAAACAAGCATCTAAGGCCTGGTATGATAAAATTGACAATGTTCTTACAAAACTTCAGTTCAAGAAATCACTCTGTGAACCTTGCGTCTACATAAAAACAGATGCTGCTGGTAATCTCATTATTTTAGCCTTGTATGTTGATGATATTTTAATTTTTAGCAAGGATACATTGGAAAAGAAACTGTTAAAGGAAGAATTGATGAGAATATTTGAAATGAAAGATCTTGGCCGTGCTACACATGTATTAGGAATGTGTGTGAGACAGGAACAGAATAGGATTATTCTTGATCAGAGAAATTACATTCAGAAAGTATTAGAGCAGTTTAACATGTCTGATTGTAAACCAGTGAGTACACCTTTAGAAAATGGCATCAAATTGGAAAAAGGAGATAAAACGGATCTCAATTCTAAGTACAGAAGTCTTGTTGGATGCATTATGTATATTGCAGTATGTACTAGACCTGACATAGCATATGCAGCAAGTTTATTAAGTCAGTTCAATAATTGCTACTCAGATACTCATTGGAAAACAGCAAAACGTGTACTGCGTTATTTAAAGGGTACAATGGAGTACAATATAGTGTATGAAAAATCTGGATTATATGTAAGAGGATTTGTTGATGCAGATTGGGCATCAAGCCAACTGGACCGGAGATCTTATACTGGTTATGTGTTCACAATAGGTAATGCCGCAGTATCATGGGAGAGCCGTAAACAAAGGACGGTGGCTCTATCAAGTACAGAAGCAGAGTACATGGCATTGTGTGAAGGAGCAAAAGAGGCTAAATTTATCAAAAGTTTTTTTAATGAATGTTTAGCAAATCATATATCTATCACTTTATATAATGATAATCAGTCAGCACAGAAAATTTGTAATAATCAAGTTAATCATAGTCGTAGTAAACATATAGACATAAGGCATCATTTTGTGCGACAAGTTATAAAGGATAGAATTGTTGAATTAGAATATTTGCCATCAGAGCATATGCCTGCAGATGTCCTTACTAAACCACTTAGTAAACATAAGCATATCAATTGTGTTTCAAATCTTGGTTTAAAGACTGTTTAGTTTAAGGGCAGGTGTTGGAATTAATTTATAAACTAAGCAGTTTATGTTTACCTCTTTAGTTATGAAGATTCGATGTTTGGTTTTTAAGAAGACAATGTATAGAGGTTTATACTTGTCAATGTCACTTCTGTTATTATGTTATACTGTTTTTCTTTTTCTAAATAAATCTTTATTTTACCAAGTAATCCTGGTTTATATTGCATAAAACCCAACAGGTTATGGGCCCAGGATACGCGTTATATAGCATGATGCTGTGAGTTTTCCTAAATAATTGATTTAAAATGACGAACAACAATGTACCATCTGCGGCGATGTCGATGTCGACGGGAACTAGTTCAGGCATATCAGTTAACTTTGAAAAGCTAAGTGGGATATCTAATTATGGAAACTGGAAATTCCTAATGAGAATGTATTTGATTCACGAAGATTTGTGGGATTGTATTGAAGAGAATACGGAAGGTGCCCCCAAAGTAACTGATGATCGAAAGCAACAAAAAGCACTGGCAAAAATATGTTTGATGGTACAGCCTGCAGTTTTTTCACATGTTCGAAATGCATTAACTGGGTATGAAGCTTGGAGGAATTTGAAAACAGCTTATGAAGATAAAGGACTCTGCAGAAGACTCGGACTTTTGCGTACTTTGTTTGGAATGAAACTTGAACAATGTGTTGATATGGAAGCATATCTCTTGAAGATCACGGATTTGGATCAACAATTACGAGATATTAATGCTCCATTAGATGATGATTTCTTATCGGTGTTAATGTTAAGTGGATTACCATCGGATTATGATCCTCTTATTATGGCACTGGAAAATTCTAACATTAAGTTGTCTAGTGAATTCGTAAAAAGTAAATTATTACAAGAAAATTTACGCAGAGACTTTGATAAGGGTGAGGAAAGTGCAATGCTTACAAGAGGTTTCAACAAACATTTAACAAGAGTAAAATGTTTTATTTGCAAAAAGCCTAATCATTTTGCAAGAAGCTGTCCATTAAAAATAAGCAAAGATGAGAAACAAATTGAAAATGGAACTTTATTGACAGCATTGGCAGTGGATGTCAATTCAAACGCTTGGTATGTTGATTCTGGTGCTACTTGTCACATGACAAACAATAAAAACATTTTGCAAAATTATGTCGTGGATAATCCAAGATTCGTAACAGTAGCAAACAATCAAAGATTAAACAGCGAAGGACATGGTGATGTAGAATTATTGCTGAAAGGGCATAAAAACAAAACAAAAGTATGTGATGTTATCTATGTGCCGGGATTATCAACAAGTCTAATTTCTGTTGGAAAAATGGCAGCTAAAGGACTTCATGTACATTTTGACACACAGAAGTGTAACATTAGTCATGGTAATAATGTTATTGCAAGTGCTACAATGGTAAATGGAGTTTACCAGATGGACATAGAAGGTCAACAAGAGAATGAGCTGACTGCAGTGTGTCATGCAACAAGTTTAAATGATGTGAATGATCCTTTGAAGACACAAGTAGAAAAGGCAAATCTATGTGGGGCAAAACCAACCCAGATATTATGGCATCGTCGGCTTGCTCATCTTAATAAGCGTAGCATGGGTTTACTAAAACAAGGTATGGCTAATGGAATTGATTACACTGATACTGTATATACTCCATGTATAGCATGTTTTGAGGGTAAACAGAGTAGATTACCATTTCCAAAGAGATCTTTTAGTAGAGCAACCGAAAAGCTGGGTCTTATACATTCAGATTTGTGTGGGCCAATGTCAGTTACCTCTTTTAGTGGTGCTAAATATCTATTAACATTCATAGACGATTATACAAGAATGACTTTTGGATATTTCATAAAAAGTAAAGATGAAGTATTCTCCGCATTTAAAATTTTTAAAAGTTTAGTAGAGAATCAAACTGATTTAAAAATAAAAATGTTAAGGACGGATAATGGTAGTGAATATGTAAATAAACAGTTCCAGATGTTTTTGCTAGAGTGTGGCATCAAGCACCAGACAACTGTGCCATACTCACCACAACAGAACGGTGTGGCAGAACGAGCAAATAGAACAATTATGGAGGCTGGAAGATGCATGCTACAAGAAGCAGGACTGGACCGGAAGTTTTGGGCAGAAGCATTGAATACAGCAATATATATAAAAAACAAATCACCAAGCAAGGCAGTAAGAGGCACAACCCCAGAAGAAAAATGGTATGGTACTAAAGTCAATTTATCTTATTTGAGAGTATTTGGCTGTATTGCCTATGCATTAGTACCTAGTGAAAAACGTAAGAAATTAGATACAAAGAGTAAAATGTATATCTTTGTAGGATACTGTGATACATCCAAAGGATATAGATTGATTGATCCATATGATCCATACAAATGTATAAAATCTAGAGATGTGAAATTCTTAGAAGACAAAATGTATAAAGATCTAAAGAAAAATCAGGAAAATTGGATTACTGATTATCAGTTAGATGTTGCTAGCAATGAAACAAGTGCTGTAAATGATAAGGAAGACACTACAAGGAATGATTTATTGGAGATGAATGATTCTGTTGTGGAACTATCTAATTCAAGCACATCTAACTCCAGCTACAGTGATGATCCTAATGATGTCACGTGGAACCCTAATATGACTACGGAAGAGACATCAAGTGATTATGAAGATGTTGCTGAGACTGCAAGTACTGCATTTGCTATGACTATAGCACACAAAATCACACATGCTGATGAACCAAATACTATACAGGAAGCACTTTCTGGTCCAGATAAAATACATTGGGAAAATGCTATTGCAGAAGAGTATGGTTCATTTGAGAAAAATAGAGCATGGACCTTGGCACTACTACCAGCAGGAAAGAAAGCTGTAAAATGCAAATGGATCTTTAAGAAAAAATATGGATCTGAAGGTCAGTTACTTCGTTTTAAAGCACGTCTAGTGGCCAAAGGATTTACTCAAGAATATGGCATTGACTATAAAGAAACCTATTCACCTGTAGTAAGGTATTCAACAATACGTATGTTACTTGCCCTGACAGTTCAGTTGGATATGATTGTAGATCACATGGACGTAAAGACAGCTTTTTTAAATGGCGATTTAAAAGAAATTATCTATATGGAGCAGCCAGATGGATATAAAATAGCTGGAAAAGAAAACTATGTATTTAAACTGAATAAAGCTATATATGGTCTCAAACAAGCATCTAAGGCCTGGTATGATAAAATTGACAATGTTCTTACAAAACTTCAGTTCAAGAAATCACTCTGTGAACCTTGCGTCTACATAAAAACAGATGCTGCTGGTAATCTCATTATTTTAGCCTTGTATGTTGATGATATTTTAATTTTTAGCAAGGATACATTGGAAAAGAAACTGTTAAAGGAAGAATTGATGAGAATATTTGAAATGAAAGATCTTGGCCGTGCTACACATGTATTAGGAATGTGTGTGAGACAGGAACAGAATAGGATTATTCTTGATCAGAGAAATTACATTCAGAAAGTATTAGAGCAGTTTAACATGTCTGATTGTAAACCAGTGAGTACACCTTTAGAAAATGGCATCAAATTGGAAAAAGGAGATAAAACGGATCTCAATTCTAAGTACAGAAGTCTTGTTGGATGCATTATGTATATTGCAGTATGTACTAGACCTGACATAGCATATGCAGCAAGTTTATTAAGTCAGTTCAATAATTGCTACTCAGATACTCATTGGAAAACAGCAAAACGTGTACTGCGTTATTTAAAGGGTACAATGGAGTACAATATAGTGTATGAAAAATCTGGATTATATGTAAGAGGATTTGTTGATGCAGATTGGGCATCAAGCCAACTGGACCGGAGATCTTATACTGGTTATGTGTTCACAATAGGTAATGCCGCAGTATCATGGGAGAGCCGTAAACAAAGGACGGTGGCTCTATCAAGTACAGAAGCAGAGTACATGGCATTGTGTGAAGGAGCAAAAGAGGCTAAATTTATCAAAAGTTTTTTTAATGAATGTTTAGCAAATCATATATCTATCACTTTATATAATGATAATCAGTCAGCACAGAAAATTTGTAATAATCAAGTTAATCATAGTCGTAGTAAACATATAGACATAAGGCATCATTTTGTGCGACAAGTTATAAAGGATAGAATTGTTGAATTAGAATATTTGCCATCAGAGCATATGCCTGCAGATGTCCTTACTAAACCACTTAGTAAACATAAGCATATCAATTGTGTTTCAAATCTTGGTTTAAAGACTGTTTAGTTTAAGGGCAGGTGTTGGAATTAATTTATAAACTAAGCAGTTTATGTTTACCTCTTTAGTTATGAAGATTCGATTTTTGGTTTTAAGAAGACAATGTATAGAGGTTTATACTTGTCAATGTCACTTCTTCTGTTATTATGTTATACTGTTTTTCTTTTTCTAAATACATCTTTATTTTACCAAGTAATCCTGGTTTATATTGCATAAAACCCAACAGTGCAATACATGCATAAAGCGTGCTTTTACGCCATTTTTTGTATGTGATTTAATATCACGCTTAGCCCTTTTCTAGCCTTAGACATTAGCAAAATAATTAAAATTAATTCTGTTCACATATGAATAAAGCGATAAGGCCGCGTTTTGTTCTGTCTCCTGTTCTTGTGTTATCTGTGTTCCATCTTTTCTGTGTTTTTTATGCAATAAAAATTATTCATTCATTCAATTATATCATTGAATAGTTTACGTATTGATTCCCATCCCTATCAATTCAAATCGCCCACCGCATCTATTACCGCGCTATGATCCATCGTTCACATTCATCGATAATTTGCAACACTAGCCCGACCGAATGCCGAACGTTGGAGATCTTCAATCATTTCCAAAGTTTTACTATTCATTCCTTTTAACACCCGTTTTACGAAAATAGAGGTACTAAAACCTAAAATCGGGTTAGTGGCGGGCATTGTCGGAGCATCCAAGAGGCTCCGATAAGGTTTAACGACTGTCGTCTGTCGTTTTGAAATCATATTATATCAAAGACTCATCTGCGACAGCAACACCGCTGCTCTTAGTTTTGTCACGAAACAGCACCGCTGTGTTTGAGTCGGACGGCTGTGGTTAGGCAGCCCATACTGGACAAGACTCAATTAAGTCCTTAGGAATAGCAACGACCGACTGACTACGTGATTTGTTACTTCTGGTAACAAAATTTGGATCACGAATTATTTCCTCCTGTTGTTAAATATCTTCGATTTCGACTGACTTAATGACATGTAACCACTGGTAGCCCACGAATTATTTACTCTTGTACTATTACGGCTGGTACTGATGTATGTTAAATGACTGGTTGCACCCAAGACGTCAAGATTCTAATTTCGAGCCGCCTAGATCAAGATAGAATCTTGATCTAGGCGGCTCGAAATTAGAATCTAGAGCTAGAATAGCTTCGAGTCCCCAAGATTAAAATTCTAGTTTCAAGCCCCCATGATCAAGATTCTAGTTTCGACCTTCCATGATCAAGATTCTAGCTTTGATCCTACAAGATTAAGCTTTTAGCTTCGAGTCCCCAAGATCCAGATTCTAGCTTCGAGTCCCCAGCTTCGAGCCTCTAAGATCAAAACTCTAGCTTCGAGCCTCCAAGGTCAAGATTCTAGCTTCGAGCCTCCAAGATCAAGATTATAGCTTCGGACTCTAAGATCAAGATTCTAGCTTGGAGTCTCCAAGATCAAGATTCTAACTTCGAAGATCGCCAAGATCAAGACTCGCCAAGATCAAGACGTTTCATCACTAGCCTATCGAATTTCTTTGATTAAACATGATTACTTTTATCAATATTGTTTTACATGAAAAGGCCCACAGAGCGGATAATTAAAATTCAAACATTGTCAGTTTCCGTCGTTTGATGTCTTGTTTGAGACAAGATGGCCGCTCAATCGAATTAAAGGGATCAAAGTGGATAGAATTTGTGTGTAACTAGATTAGATTCCCGTATTCACGGCTGAGGTAGGAAATTTGGACAGACTGTATAATATTACGTGAAGGGAATACTTTGTACCTGTTTTAATTGCGCGGAGGTGAGATACCGATTCGGAAGATGTTATCTGATGAAGATCTTACCAATCGAACCGGATTTCAGGTCAAAATAGTTTATTCTTTGTCCTTGGGGGGGGGGGGGGACCTTCAAAAGGGCCCCTCAACGTCGTCAACCAAGCAAGACGCCCCATCC
>DWPO01000001.1:0-16245 GCA_018251755.1 Morvina fissimacula | reverse complement strand
GTTCATGTCGTCCGGTGCACGTGCCGCCAGCGTACTGTGACGTCATCTGTTTACAACTTTTCGACCCGCCGCCGACACGGCCATTCTGACAATCGCACGCCCTCGTGCGTACAGGTTTTTTTTTTTTTTTTTTTTTACATTTCTGCAAAGAACAATACCATATTTTAGTAGTTCATAATAATTCACTGTACAATACTATAATAATACTAATACTATAACAAATGAGTAGGTCCTCATAGCATAAATGAGACCCCTACAACTAAACAATGCTGGTCTAGATCGTCACCCACAAAAGCAGATGAGACCCCTACAGCGCACCATTGCTGGTCTAGATCGTCACCCACAAAAGCAGATGAGACCCCTACAGCATATCATCAGATAAAGTTTCCTCCGAGTCTACAGATAATGTTTCTTCAGGATCAATAGACAATGTTTGAGAACCAAGAGACAAGGTTTTTTCTGAGCTACTAGAATTATTGTTATTTAAGACTTGAGAACCAGCTAACAAAGATTCTCCGAAGTCTTTTGGATACAATGTATCAGATAAATTACTCTCTATATTAATATTGCAGAAATCATCATTAGGTACATAAACATTTGGACTGTTATCCGCCGACACGGTCCGATCATCTTCATCAGTTTCATCACTGTAATTTTCCGAGATTTCAAGAAAACCTTTTGGACCCCTGGGTACTTCTCGAAGATTTTCGTGAGAATATTTATAAATTCTGTTGGAGCCATTAACATTTTTTAGTTCATAGCGATCGTTATCTAAAACAGTTATTATTTTAAAAGGTCCCTTAAATTTTTTGTCTAATTTGGTTTGGTGTCTTTCTTCACTTTTAACGAAAACAAAATCACCAACTGAAAAGGGCTTTACTTGAGCTTTCCCTTTATTGAATCTAGTAGTGTCCATTTTACTCAATCGCTTAATATTTTCTGATGCAGATAACCGGGCCGCCTCAATATTTATTCTATTTGTTTCCGAAGAACTAGGAGATATTCGTGACAAGTTCAATGAATTGCCTTGAATACCGAACATTAATTCCAAAGCAGAAAAACCAGTAACTCTGGAGCGGGAACTATTGAGAGCTAATTGAATGTCTCCTAATTGATCTTGCCAGATACTATTTGTATCACATTCTATTACAGTAAAAATGTTTTTTAAAGTTCGCATGACCCTTTCAACCTGACCATTGGCTCTACTGGAACCTGTAGCTATTAAATGAAGATCTATGTTATTTTCTTTGCAAAAATTTTTAAATTCATTACAATCGTAACAACGACCTCGATCGGCGATAATACGTTTCGGGGCACCAAAGAAACTGACAGCTTTTTTTATGGCTTTTACAGCGTTATTGGAATTAAGAGTTGCAGTATATTCCAGAATGACAAATTTTGTAAAAGCGTCGATAAGTACAGAACAATATTCTTTTTTTTCACTTTTGCCACTCAATCTTCCAGAAATATCCAAATGAACAGTATGCCAAGGTATTGGGTCTTTAGGAATTGGATGCAGTTGTACTTGCTGTGCTCCAGAAGATCCCTTAGAAGTTTTGCAAACAACGCAACAGCTTACAAATTTTTTAACAAATTTTGCCATGTTTGGGAACCAGTAAAATTCGTAAAGTTTCTCCAATGTCCTTTCGGGGCCTAAATGTTTTAACTCACTGTGAACGCAGCTTATAAGGGACCAAATAAGAGAACGGGGTATAATAGGTAGCCAACTAGAAACTCCTCTGCGCTCAATTTTTCTATATAAAATACCTTGCCTTAAATCGTAGGTACGAGATACTTCTGCAGGCAATTGATCGTTACGTAATTTAGTAGCTATATCACTAAGTTCAGAGTCTCGTTCTTGTTCAACTATAAGCCAGCCTTTATCTAATTCAAGCAAGTTTATCTTTCGGGGTTCAATGTTACTAGAATCTGATATGTTTCGTGACAGAAAATCCGCGTGAGCCATGTTACGACCTTCTTTATAAACTATATTAAAATCATAGGCTTGCAGTATAGCCCACCAACGATGAACTCTGGGTGTCAAATCGCGTTTTGAATGAGAGGCCTTTAAAGAATTACAATCCGTAAAAACTGTAAATTTACGTCCATGCAGATATTGTCGAAAATGCTCAACCGCCCTAACCACAGCTAACGTTTCTAATTCATACGAGTGGTATCGTGTTTCTGCGTCAGTAGTTTTTCGGCTAAAATATGCAACTACATGAGGAGCGTTATCGCGTTTTTGAATTAAAACTCCTCCGTATCCCTCGGAACTTGCGTCAGTATGCAATTCAATTGGTAACGAGGGATTAAAAAGTTTTAAAACAGGTTCTGAGGTGAGTATATTTATAAGTCTTTTGTGAATACAATTATGTTCTGCTGTCCATTTAACAGAACCTTTGCCTTTCGTTAGAGGATATAGTGGTCTAACTAGCTGGGAGAAATTTGGAATGAACTGTCTAAAATAGGTTGCTAGACCTATAAGTTGTCTAACTTGTGTAACTGTTTTTGGGGGAGGGACATTAATCAACGCTTGTATTTTTTTTGGATTTGGTCTTACTTCCCCAGCAGAAACAACGTACCCAAGATATTCGGTTTTAGATTTCATAAACGCACATTTTTTAATATTGAAAGAAAATCCAGCGTCGGACAAAGTTCTCAGTAATTTGTCTAAGCGATTAAAGCCCTCATTAATATTTTCTGAAGCTGAAAGCACGTCATCCATATAAACCAGAATCCTATCATCATTCAAAGTTTTTAAAGCGTTATTAATGGCTCTTTGAAATACTTGAGGGGCATTACGTAATCCAAAAGGCATAGTTAAATATTCAAATTGACCTTTTGGAGTAACAAATGCTGTTTTTTCTACAGAATCTTCATGTACGGGAAGTTGGTGAAGTCCAGATGCCATATCAATAATAGAAAAGTAATACGCACCATGTAACTTGTCTAGCTGATCACTAATTAAAGGCAAAGGGTAGTTATCCGGTTTAGTGTTACTATTCAATTCTCTAAAGTCAACGCACATGCGTTTGGTACCATCTTTCTTTTCAACTAATATTATAGGACTAGCGAACGGGGATGAACTTTCTCTGATAATGTTGGCTTTCAATAATTCGTTAACCTTTTCATCTACGATTTGCGATTCCTCAGGGGATAACCTATAGGGCCGTCTATGTACAGTTTTATGTGGATCGATTAGGTTGATTTTTAACTCACCGGTTTTAATTCGCGTCATTGGCAAAGAATCAATAAAGTTCTTAGAATATTTGCTTAAAATATTATGAAGGTTTTCTTTGTGTGTTCCAGTTAAGTCTGTGTTAATTGAATTAATATCTAAGGCAACTTGAGACTTAGAGCAAATATTAGTTACCCTGGGACTAGGCTGTTTAAATATTAACCCGTCTTTACTCATTTCCACACTGACATTACATTGAAGAACATCTCGACCCAACAAGGCACTGTCTTTAAGGCAATCGTCCGGCAGCACATGAAAGGTAATTTTAGCTGGGATACCCTGGATTGTAATATTACTTGTAATTTGTTCTGTACTACTCACACTACCTTTACCAATCCCTATCATATTAACAGGTTCATGCGATCTTTTACCTATAATTAAATGTGAAAAGCTTTTCTTAATTAAACTACACTCCGAACCAGAATCAAAAATGAAAGGTATTTTCATACCACTACAGTTCATTACACCGCAGGCCATCTTCGCACACACGTTGACCTCCTTGCTGACCGAAGCCGTAGTCTGGAGCTGTTCCTTCTTCGTGTTGTTGAATCTCGTAGGGCAGCTGGACACCACGTGGCCAAGTTCGCCACACACGTAGCAAGTAACTTGTGGTTTCTGGTTGATGCGTTTTTCTGGAACGCTTACGTTGTAATTAGTCGAATTGTTTCTTGTACGGCAATCCAAAGCCCGGTGTCCCAACTTGCCACAGATATTGCCGATTAAGTTCCCCGAAATCCCGAAGTTATACGAGAACGCTTCAGATCAGGAATGTCAGCTTCAAAGTTTTCGTTCTTTCTTTTTAATGATATACCACGTAACATATGAAAAAGGTGACACTTCTCACTGATCATAGTCGAGTTTAGTTCGCGCCGTATAATACTATCACACTGAGACAAAACGGAAATTGCGAAGCCCGTTATGACTTTCTCAGGTAAATTAGTTTCTGGTATTTTTTCAATCAGCTGCCATAAACGTAGGCAGGCCTGGGATGGTGTTTCTCCAGAAGTAATTTGAAATTTTAAAATTTGGTCAAAATAGTCCTGGATTAGCATGGGTCGTGAAAACTGGGCTTTCAAAACCTGCTTTACCTCTGACCATTCGAATCTCTCGGGAGGAATTTTAGTAAGAATGGTAGCGGCGCGGCCCTTAAGGCATTGGGTCAATGCTATAATTAGATCGACCCCATTTAAATTTTTATTTCTTATTATTAATTCTGATATTCGACACCATCCTTCGATATCGGAGTTAGGATCATCAGGATCGAATGGTATCAATGAGCATGAGACGCTGCCTGATAAATTGCTGGCTATTTTGGCAAAAATTGATTCCATATTGTTAGAGAACAAAGAAATCTGCTCTTGTATAGCAGTCGCATGGGAATTCCCAGAAGTGGGCTGGTCAGATCCCACTTCTGATGTCGGAAACGCCGATTCGGACATCAGAAGCGAAACCACAGCGATTATTTTTGAATATAAATTTATTAAATCTGTATTAATTATATTACAGTAATATTGTAACAATTATATAATTATTAATTATTAATGAAAAATAGCGAGGGCTAAGACGGTCTGTTGAAACAGACAGCGGTCCGTGCACCGAGACGCATTCGAATAAAATGCGTGCCGATTGCTCGGCGCAGCCCCTTTTTATACCAACAGTAGGTAAAGAAAACAGGTAGGTGGGGGTATGCAGGTGTTCATGTCGTCCGGTGCACGTGCCGCCAGCGTACTGTGACGTCATCTGTTTACAACTTTTCGACCCGCCGCCGACATATATTTAACTTTCTATTTATTTTATTATAAAGTAGAGCGGAACGCTTTTTTAACTGAGTCCTTGCAAATAATGTTTTTGTCATAGGAACTTGTACAGGATTAAGTTTCCTTCTCTTTGTTTTATTTACAGGGTCATGGGATTTTACATTCCGTTTACGTTACGTACACGTTACGTACGTTTTACATACAGTTTACGTACCGACAGTAAATTACTAATTACATAGAGACCTTCCGTAGAATATCGTCGGTTTTTAAAGTACATGGTCTTAATCAAAGCGCGTTGTGCACGCTCCAAAACAATGAGTTTGGTTTTGGCAGCACCCCCCCAAACTGTAATACAGTAAGTTAAGACCGATTCTACAAGCGCAGTGTATATATCATTAAAAAGCTTATTATTTTCTACTTTGGAATTGTACTTAATACTTCTTGGCATTATATGTCTAAGTGTGGCAAAAATTCAATTTAATTTACGAACGCGATTTGAGAGCTGTTCAATTTGAAGTTGCCATGATAACTTATAATCCACGTAAACCCCTAAGTATTTAGTATTTGTGACTTTATTAATAACTGGACAATTACAATTTAATCTATCGCTATCGTCACACCCATGAACTCTGATTTTAAAGTCATTCGATGGTTGTGTGTTATTATAAATAGTAAAACATATGTAATTTGTCTTTGTTGCATTCAACCTTAGTAAATTAGTGTTTAACCATTTGGCTACTTGCGTCATACCTGTTTCAGCCGCCACTCTAACTTCCTCCCAAGATTCACCAGTGAAGACGATAGCAGTATCATCTGCATATGAAATTATATTTGCATTTTGTATTTTTAGATTGCAAAGGTCATTTAAGTAAATTAAAAATAACGAGGGGCCCAGTACGCTACCTTGAGGTACGCCATACGAGATTTCTGCGTCTTTACTTGTATATGTATCAAGCTTAACTTTTTGTTTTCTGTTGAATAGATAGTCCCTAAAAAGCAATAGCGCTGTACCTCTTACACCGCATTTTTCTAACTTGGTAATTAAAATTGGCGCCGAAACCGTGTCAAATGCTTTTTTTATATCTAGGAACACGGTAAGACATTTTTTGCCTCGGTCAAGTTGTTCTACAACAGTAGACGTTAGGAAAGATACTGCATCTTCAGTTGATTTACCATGCATGAAAATAAATTGATGAGGAGACAAAATATTGTACTTATTTAAGTACTTTAAAAGTCTGTTATTTAATATTCTTTCGATTATTTTAGATATGGCAGGTAATACTGAGATAGGCCTATAATTATTAACGTCATCCTTGTTCCCACCCTTGTATATAGGAGTTATAATTGATCTTTTAAGGAGATCGGGGAAAATACCTAACTTAAAACAATTATTTAGAAGGTGAGTAATAATGGGAACCACCAACGTATGAACATATTTTAAGTATCTTGTTGGAATTCCATCCCAACCAGGGGCACTATCTGTTTTTAAACTCATTAATATACTGTCCACCTCCGCTGCGTCAGTATTTAATAAAACAAACGAATTTAGTTGTGAGGGAGAGTCGTACATGAACTTTTCAGTGTTAAAACTTAAACTATGCTTAATTTGTTGCGCTAAATACCTACCCATATTAGAAAAATAATCGTTAATGAAGTTAAGTGACTCAGAAGGAGATGATTTTAAATTTAATAACTCAGTATTGGGTCTTGCTGATTTGCTAGAATAGGTTGTGTTTTATATTATTCCATAGTAATTTATTGTTATTTATAGATTTAGCTAGAAGGTCCCTTTCATATTTACGTTTTAATTTTTTTATAAGATTGTTACAGAAGTTTCTGTACCGCAAATAGGATGTTTTATGTACTTCATTGTATGGATCATTACGAACAATTTTTTGTAACCTATTACGGTTTTTTATGCAGCGTAAAATGCCAGGAGTAATCCATGCTTTTAAGATTCGTTTGCTGCAAGGGATTTTTATCTCGCTTGTATGTGCTTTTATTGAATCGGATATTGCTTGGATTAATTTATAAGTTAATAAGTTTGGGTCATTACAAAATAGTAAGTCTTCTAAATTTTGTCGTTGTAAGTGTTTAAGTGACTTTTCATAATCAACAATTGATTTTGTTTTCATTGGGAAAGTGTTAGATTTAGTTTTAGAAAGGGATAAAAACGTAGTGTAATGATCAGTTATAGTAGAATGCATTATAGCAATAGAAGCCGAGAACCTTTTTTTATTTATTTTAAGCATGAAATGATCTAAACAGTTTGATTCTCTAGTAGGTAATGTATGGCCAAGTAGTAAACCATAACTCGCTAGCATATCAAGGTAATTTACTCTAATTTTATTATCATACGATAACTCTGTGTCTTTACGGATTATGTTTATATTTATGTCGCCAGCTAATATAATATTATCATGCGCTTTTAGTGTATCCAAGTGTGTTTCAAGTGAGAATAGGAAATTGTCAATGTTACTAAAAGATGGTGAGCGATATATACATAGAATAGATTTGTTGAGGATGTCTAATTGAAGGCATGATGCTTGGGAAAGATTGACTTCTTTAACCTTATGCCTTAGTGTACTTTTTACAAAAACTACAACACCATCATTTTGGTTCAGTTGAGAAGTGGTATTATATGAGTCATAGTTTTGCAATTGAGGTATGGGTTTATTGGAACTGAGTCTACACTCTGTGAGTATTATGACATCTGGTATAAATTTAAAGTCACTTAATAGTAGTACAAAATCATCAAAATTATGATTGATGCTCCTTATGTTTTGCGAGATAACAGTAAGGTCATTCTTGTTTACATGAATGTGTTTATCAAGATTATGACTGTCACATACAATAGAACGGGCTATTTCTATTTCGTCTATTGCTTTAAGATTTTGTAAAGACTTATTTACCATTATAAATAGTTTTAGGTATAGACGTTTTAGCAAGTCGTCTCTCTTGTTTCTTATGATACGAAAAGAGTAAATGTTTAGGGTGTAAGAGTGTATAAAAAGTATATTTATGTGAATTGCTAGTGTGTACTTTAAAAATGTCTATGTACTGTAAGAGTAAATATGTGTGCAAGGTGGGTGTATGATATATGTATTTGTAATGAGTGTGTGTATAACTTATATAATATGAAATACTAACAGTAAATGTTAATTGCAGTATATAATAATTGCAAACAAGAAAGCAACAAAACACATGAAAAAGCTCACAATAAACAAAGAAAATTAAAGAAACTTTGTAATAAAATACAGTTACTAGGTTGAATAGGTTAGACATCGAGACAACAGCAAAATGTATCTTGTTATTTATATAGAGTAATTCTATATGACCTTGGCTGGGTACGATAGTAAGCTTCGGAGACACTAGTCATGATCCTACTAGTAGTTTGTGAACTTGCTCTTCGCTTCTTATTGTAATGATCTGTGATGTTTCATCCTTTCTTACATATACCTTTCCGTAGGCTGTCCAACAAAATTTGTAGGACTTAGTTTTAGCAAGGTCCCGAGCAAGGAAATATAAGCGAGATCCTTTCACTGTCAAATGCTCTGACAGAAAAACTGGTACATCTGTTTGTTTTTTGAAACCTAGATGTCTACAACATAACTTAGTTTTTTGCTTTACATTGAAAGCCTTAGATTTTTGTAGGATCTCAGCCTTCAGAAGAGCGGCGCTGGTTTCTACTATAATTGGCGAATTTTGTTGTTCAGTGTTCTTACTCCGAACTCTGTATATATCCCTTATCTCGGATCTATCCATTTTACAATCTATTGTCTGTGTTAAACACATAATCAAATTAATAAGTTCCTCTTTCGTTTCATTGTGGATCTTGGGTACATTTTTTATTTGAAAGTTTGCCTTCCGGGAGCCAATTTGTAGGTCTTCCACTTTATTCTCCAGTAGTGTAATATACTTCCTATCTTCTTTCATTTGTGTCTCAAGTGTAGTTATTTTCTTTTTAAATTCCTCATTTTGTGAGGTTAGTTATGCTATGGAGGACTCTATGTTAGTATTTGACTTTTGGATTAATTTCAATGTAGAAGACACTTGTTGAAGCTCCTTTTCCTGTTTATTTGAGGATAGAGCCATCATTTTCATCTATAAGGTTGTAGGTGGCGGTGGAAGTCAAACCATGTTGAATGTTCAAATGATACTGTTTATTAATATCTTTAAGCTACAATTTATATGATACGTTACCAATACATGTTATACACTACACCTCTCATCGAGGGAAAATAAAAAAAAATGTGAAGTAATTTTTTTTTACAATAAAAAGAAAACATATTACATGAAAAAGTAGGAGTATCAAATAATTAAATGTTACAGTAACTATAATATAACTATAGCATAGTATAATATACGATTACATTGATACACATTTTATTTATCTTATAAAATAGAAACATTTTTTAAAACTTTACTAAAACACATTTATATGCAACATAATCAAAACAATGACAAAGAGTATCAATTCAATCTCATGAAGATGAGTCACAATTATCTTTAATGTTATACAAACACACATCTAGCGTTAAATTTCTTTATTGTTCATAATAAGGCTTAGTTCGGTTCTTATGAATGACGTCTAATTTTCCATTTATTTTAACCTCTACATTTGGTGATAAGTCTCTAATTACACTGTAAGGTCCAGAATAAAGATTTGTCAATTTATTACCAGTTTCATTTTTAATAAGGATTTTGTCATTTGGTTTATATTTAAAAGTATTTGTGTAAGTGTCATATTTATCTTTCCTGTTAAGCTTACTCTGAATTAAATTGTTACGCGCCTCTGTTTGCGATACTTGTAACCTGTACTTGAGTTCAAGAGGGTAACTGTCATGATTATACAATAGTTCTCTGGTTTTTGTGAGATTACTTGGTAACTGACATTTTTTCCCAAAAACTAATTCATACGGCGTAAATTTGGTAGATGTATGAACAGTTGTATTATACGCAAAACACCAGAAAGGCAACCAATAGCTCCACGTTTCTGGTCTTTGCTCTATATTAATTCTTAAAAATGAATTTAGATTTTTATGACAATTTTCCAGTGCGCCAATACTTTGATGATGATATGCTGTGGAATTGAGTTTAGAAATATTTAAAAGTTTACATACCTCCTTAAAAGTATCCGCCATGAACTCTGCACCTCTGTCTGTAGCTATTTCTTTCGGTATTCCGTACCTAAGAATAAAATCTCTAACAAAGGCTTGTGCTACTTCGAGCGAGGATTTTGTTGTAAGAGGCATTGCGCATACATATTTTGATAACTCGCATTGTAACGTGAGAATATATGTATAATTTTCGTTGTCTCTATCGAGTGGACCTACTAAATCTAAAAAGACTTTTTCAAATGCAGTATTTGCAGTGGTAGTGATTGACATTGGTTCTTTGACCGTAATAGTATATTTTTGCTTTTGACATTTAGAACATTTAGTTACGAATTTCGTTACATCTTTTTCAATCCCTGGCCAAAAGTAATATTTTTTAATGTTGTTTATCATTCTTCTGATGCCCGCGTGGCCACTTGTGGGCAACAGATGAAAGTCGTTCAATATTACTTTCCTATCATCAATGTTTTCTATACGCTCAACATCCTTTAAAATACATAAACGAGGACTCTCCCATTGTTTATTATTTTTTATCTCGCTCACTAATTTTTGTACAAACACAGTGTTATTTTTATTTTTTAATAAGTATATTTCGTCGATCGACATTTTTTTACAAAACTTACTCAGTTCTCTCGCAAATTCGGCTCGCGAAATTTGTGATTGAGAAGCTGGATTTATAAATAAATTAAAGTGAGCACTATCATACGAAAAAATACTATTCTCATACTTTACATTATTCTTAGTCCGTAGTATATCCAAATTACGTTTATCTATAAAGCGTAGTTCGACTGCATTTTTGGGCTTATTATGAGTATCGACTACACGTGGTTGATCAGGCCAAGTGTTGTCGCTGTCATCGCTATCAATAAGAGAATTCGACTCCAATCCTTTCATATCATCCATTCTTCGCCTTTGAGCACGCGTCATCACGAACACACATTCATTCATCTCTTTTAATTCTTTCGAAGTAACAATCACACGAGATAATGCATCTGCAGCTGCATTCTCCTTTCCTCTCACATATTCAATCACATAATCATACTCTTCCAGCACGAGTCTAAATTTAAGCAATCTACTAGATGGGTCTTTCATATTAAATAGATAAATTAAGGGCTTGTGATCAGTAATAATTTTAAAACTTCGGCCGTACAGATAGGGTCTAAAATGCTTCACAGCCCACACGACTGCTAATAATTCCTTTTCTATGGTTGGATAATTTTTCTCGGCTTTGCTAAGGGTTCTACTGGCAAAAGCAACAGGACGACCATCCGAATTTGATAAGATAGCTCCAATTGCATAACCTGAGGCATCTGTTTGAACTATAAACTGATTTTCATCCGATAAATCGGGATATTGCAAAACTGGAGGAGACGTAATACATTTTTTTAAAGTTTCGAATGATTTTTGGCAATTTTTATCCCAATTAAACTTAACATTTTTTCGACACAGAGCATTTAAAGGATATGCAATTTCAGCAAATTTTGATATGAATTTCCGGTAAAAATTAGCTAATGCGACAAACCGCCTGGTGTCGTCAACATTTTGTGGAACTGGATAATTTTTAATGATGTTAATTTTTTCTGGATCTGGTAGAACACCCTCACTAGACACGACATGCCCTAAATAAAGTAATTGCTTTTTAAGAAAATCGCATTTAGATGGATTTAATTTTAAGTTAAAGTTTCGAATCCTCTCAAATACTTCAATCAAGTTTTTATTATGATCTTGTAAGTTTCTGCCCATAATTATTAAATCGTCAAGATAACAAAGACATTTGTCGTATGTGAGCCCAGCCATTGCCATGGTCATCATACGTGAAAAGGAACTAGGACTCGTTTTGAGCCCCATTGGCATTCTAGTCATTTGGTATTGACCAGAAGAGAATGCGGTATACTTTCTACTGGATTCTTCTAACTCTACATTGTAAAATCCTTGATTTAAGTCTAGGTGAGAAAAATAAATGCACCCCGATAACGAGTCTAAAATTTCATTAATGTTCGGAAGAGGAAACTTGTCATCAACAATACAGTTATTGAGTTTACGGTAATCTATCACTAACCGCCATTTTTTGTCTCCATCAGAACGTTTGGGTACCAAAAGTATTGGACTACTCCATTCACTATTACATGGTTCTATAATACCTTGTTTTAGCAAGTTATGTATTTGTCTGTTAATTTCTCCCTTTTGTGAATGAGGAAGTCGATAAGGTTTGGAATACACTGGTACTGTATCTGGTTTTAAAGTAATAGAATGTTTATATAATTTAGTTGTAGTCATTTGATCTCCTTCAATATAAAAAATATCGTTGTACTTAGCACATATGGATAAAACACTACTTTTTTCTTCTCCATTTAAGTGATTTAATTCTAAGATTGACAATCAATTTCTTACTCTTTCTGAATTTTTAGTAGATTTTTCAAAAGAACAAATGTTAAAATCACTAGCTAAATCAATAGTAGGCTTAAAATCAGTAATGTTTAACTGTAAATCTTTTTCAGTAGTATTTAATATACGTATAGGTATTTGTCCGTCTGTCGGTTTAACTAAAGTACTAGCGATAAAAATACCGTTTTGAATTTCCGATGCACTAACTACACATTCCTCAGTCATATCAGTGTTAATAAAATGTATGGATTCTGACCGTGATGGTACATTTAACGAGTTATTTCCCATAATCACAGGTATATTCAACTTAATATCGTGATTCCATAAAGTTAACGAACAAGTATTAAAGTCCAAAATAGCACGATGTTTATTTAAGAAATCATATCCCAGTATGCCACTAGCCTTACATGGCAATGAATCGAAAACATAAAATTGATGTCTTAGAATTTGATCACCAATTGAAAGATCTAGATAAACATATCCGATAGCATTAATTTTACCTCCAAGACCGCTGACTGTAAGATTCCCTATATGGATTGGAATGTTCTGATCGATGATATGTTTATGCTTTATGGCTGAAATTGATGCGCCAGTGTCAAGTAATAAGTTATAAGAATAATTGTTTGAAGCACTTATAGTTACATAGCAAGTATTATTACACGACAATATGACATTTTTAGTCACGAAAAAATTCGTCAGGGTTGTCAGAATTTGAGTTTGTGGTATTCGAATTTGTCAAAATATGCATGGTCTGCTGTTGGTCGGACCTTTGTTTCCTTTGTTGGTAATTCTTATGAAAGGACCTACCTCTGTTACTATGAGACCTCGTAGTTCCTTGAAAATTACCACGTTTTCAGCCTCGTTCCATGCTTTGCCCTCTAGAAAGTTGATTAGGAGTCTGGTACTGAAAATATGTACCGCGACCACGCTGACCTCTAAATTGTCCTGTGTAGAAATTTCTACGACCTCTGAAATGGTAATAATGATTATAATTTTGATGCCGCATTGTCAAAATATCTCCGGAATGACCTGATGACGAGTCTTCGTCTAGGGCTGCCTGCACCGCGTCGTTTAAGGACGAGTAATTTCTAGCTGTAACAATGGTTCCGAGACGACGATTTCTTAGTCCGTCAGCGAAAACTTTAATAGCATGCTTCTCATTTCTCGGTTTTAAAACTTTAAAGTCAGAATTGCTTCCATCGGACTGAGAAATTGTCAAGTCGACAAACATGTTCGTTATTTGCCTACCGTATTCTTCAATTGACATGTTATTTTGCTTGAAATTGCTTAATTTAGCCTGGATAGCAGGAGCAGATTTTTTAGGTAGTAAATTACATTTTATTGCTTTAATCAGACTGTCAATACTATCGTAACTTGTTTCTAATTTTAATTTTCCATTTTGTGAGAGTCGATTTTTTAACACAAAATTTATTAACTTTTTATGAGATTCCGCATCAAGTTCTAACATATAATATTCTATACTGTCAATAAGCTGTTTGATACTGACCTCATCATCAGATGCAACTGGTAATAAATTCATAGCAATTTTAAGATCGAACTTAGCCATGTTTTCGTTTATTTTTCCTGAAGACGAGCTACTACATAAATCAATAACAGACTCATATAATTCAAAAAAATCGGTACTTATTTTCTCTATTCTTAAACATTCAGTGCTCTTAAATTTATCACATAACCTACTTAATATCTCCAAAATTGAATTAAATCTAGAAACTAAATCATCGGCCTCTTTAATCTTTTTAATAATAATGTCACCTTTTCTTCTACTTGGGCCTATTTTAATTAAATATGTTTTGATATTTTTTAATTCTGCATACAATTGTAGTAAATCAGATTCAGTCATATCATTTTAAATGAAACAGTCAAGTTTAAAAAAAAAAGTTGCAATAAAATATGATATAACTAATACAGAAATATAATTACTAAGTCATAAGTAAAATGACGTAAATGTACCTAACTAGTTCACTTATACATTAGTTAAAACACGCTCACTTTTCACTTACTTCCCGATGCCGATACGTCATCATTTCGGATTATTAGAATCACCAGATTATCAGGGTCAGGGGTGGCGTGACCCCTCGGCAGCTGCAATCATGTGTTTCCATTCCTCTCTACGACGTCTATTTTGCTACGGGGACCGTCGCCGTCGAGAAGTATCTCCAGAGTATACAGTATCTCCAGATAAAAGTATCTTATATAAAAGTAGCAATCTCCCAGGAGCAGGACCAGGACCAGGACATATGACCACCATCCACCAGAAGAATTATGGGTGGTGAAAACATCTTCTTTGTTACCTTTGTCTCATTGTTAGAAAGTGAAACGTATACAAATTTTTGCACAGCAACTGTCCACGACTTGCGTTGAAAGTTCAATCAAACAAAGTCTCATCTTGCACGCGCGACGCGAGGCGCACCCTTTTAAGGCAGGGTCGCCATATAAGGTTGTAGGAGGCGGTGGAAGTCAAACCATGTTGAATGTTCAAACGATACTGTTTACTAATATCTTTAAGCTACAATTTATATGATACTTTACCAATACATGTTATACACTACAGTGCAGCCACTTTCATAGGTGGATGCACTGCTTCAGATATTATTTCGATTATATTTAAAGTTGAAACAAAATGTCCATAGTGAGCAGGCACATTCCAGTACACATTTAATGAAACATAAGATGAACGATCAAAGCGCTACTACCACATTATAATTGTGAAAGTTCGTGTTTCTATATTTATTTCTAAATCACATAATAAAGGCTAAACCGATTTGGACCAAATTTGGAAGGGAGATAAATTATACTCAGTATCACTTGACTGGTGTCAAACCCAATAGGCATATAATATTAATTAGCAGATACCCTAGTTTGTACAACAGCTTTAGGTGTTACAGTAAACTGTAAATATGTAATTAATCTCTTATCCCAGATGAACTAACATTCGGCAGTACAGCAGATATATGCGCGGGGCGCACTAATCCAGTTTTCTCATGAACTTGCAGCGAGTCCGGCAACTGGGCGAGCCTGCCAGCACAAGAGCGCGAACAGAACTTCGCTAACCTAGCTCACATCGGCATGCTGGCTCGATTCGACAACATCCTCGGCCGCGACACCATACGCACGCTGGTCAAGCTGACCGCCCACGCGCCCTACGTGTTCTGCCATCCCACCTTAGTGGAGCGTATCGCGTCTATGCTTAACTACTTCCTGCTGCATTTGGTCGGACCTAACAAGAAGAACTTCAAGGTTAGACTTTCATTTTTATTCTTTTATAACCGACTTTAAAAAGAAATAACCTAATTCTAAAAAGAACCCACAGAGACAAATACACAAACATCAAGACAGAAACAGAAATCAAAACTAATCATTCAAATTTCTGGCACCTGGGAATCGAACCCAGGACTCTTTTGATCGCAGTCCCGGCATGGCAACCATCGCGCCATCTGAATCATCAAACTTGTGTATGCAAAATCTTGGCGCATACCTGTATTGTATTACAGTGCAAACTCCATATAACAAATCGCATGAGGACAAATAAATGTTTATTATATCAAGTAATTCGTTAAACTGAGATATTTAATATTAAGGGAAGTGTTCTAAAATTTGTTATAAAAAGGTAAAAAAATAGATTTATTCACCTAAACATTATGTATGCATCTTGTAATAGCGAACAACTTCTACTTATTAATGATAATACATTTTTATAAAATCACTCTGTATTTTCTTTTTAAAAACA